>DWLI01003868.1:0-11391 GCA_018249915.1 Cecropterus dorantes dorantes
TCATCAAAATCGGTCAAGCCGTTTCGGAGGAGTATGGCAACGAAAACTGTGACACGAGAATTTTATATATTAGATAATTATAGTTTTTATGATTTAACTAGCAAGAAATCGTGCAGTACACCTGAAGTTAAGTGGTCACTACCGCCCATAGACATCTGTAAGCAAATGCAAGAACTGCTTCACGCTATATCGATATGGCGGTGATACTGATTCAATCATTGTACCTAAGATTATTTAAGTAAATATGACTAAATCGCCCACGAAGAAGCGTTTGGACAAAATGTTAACCTCTGATCAAAAACGGTACCTAAATAAATCAAAACATCACTGTAAGTGATGTTTTGATTACTATGAGCATTAGTTACTAGCACCTATTTTTAGGTGCTAGTAACTAATGCTTAGATGAAAAATGTGCATGACACGTAGCTGTAACAATAAAGGAAAAAACAGAGCTCTAAATTCAATCAATCAATCAATTAAATCTATCATTTTAGAATTAAACACTGCCTGCGACTATAATACGCAATTATAGTCCCGAGTGATCTATAATATATAACTAGTAACTCTAAGTACACGCTTCACCACGTTTTGTACAATCGGCGCGGTGCATTTATTATTATTCTGTTGGACACATCAAGTACGGTGAATATGAATGGGGGGGACCGGATCCCTATCCCCCCCCTCCCTTATACGTGGTGTGTGATGTTGAAAATCCCACGCTTGAATTAACTTAAAAACATCACCTCATATAGTGCCACTTTCGACCAATGACATGTGTTATCGGAAATAAAATATAAACTATTTTCATCAATAACAAGTCATTGTTAACACGGATAACCCAGAAATTACGCAAGAAAATGTTTTATTAGAAATTTATTTGGACATATTAAAAGAGAATATTATAAAGACGAAAGTTTATGTGGGTAGAATGGATGTTTGTTATTATTTTATGAAAAAATACTGATTGGAGTTGGATTAAATTTGGCATACAGATAGTTTATATCCTGAATTAAGACATTACATATACCCTTAATTACTGCCGCTTAAAAACATGACCCAACCAGGAGAAACCGCGGGAAAAAGTAGTACTATATATCATAATCATTAAAGGTACCTACTGACAATCTTGTTCGCATAGAACGCTGAATTTATTTTATAATGCCGAAAGTAGGTAAATATTATTTGAAACTACCTCATAATTTTATAATAATAAAATTATAAAATTCTGAGTTACAGTGTAGAAACACTTTCAACTTCACCTACCTGCTCAAAGGCGTCTGTAAATATACATATGTAGAAGTGATACGGATTCTTCTTGTGAAACTCCCTTCAAACAATAGATATCCAATGTGGAAAAATTATTTGAATCATTAGGAACAACCGTGGGCAGAGGAAAAGATCCTTCATCATCATTCAGCAGGAACGCCAAACCTATTTCTGCTAGAAGGTACCAACTTGGCGTTAAGCTATTACTGGTTTGAAAGGTACTTACCTTTCAAACTCTCTCGTGTCGCTTGCATTAGGTATATGAAATTGATTATATCGCTATCCGTATCGAAAAAGATAACAGATAACATTCAGATATTTTTCAGAAAAAGACAAAATTTGAATTTTGTTTCGAAATGCTTCTGTTTATTAAGAAATAAATATAAACTTACTATTTTTTACGATTAACTATGTCTGGAACTATTAAAGCCATGTCGATAACATTGGCGTGAAGGTTTTCTTACGGACTTAACCCCTATTATGATAATTTAGTGGACACGAATCGACATACTGTTTTGTTCGGGCAGGCAGACATCATATACAATACTGGACTTTGTTTCGGACCTAATACAGATTTTGTGAGAGTCAACCTCATCAAATTAAAACCAACACGATGTATTAACCGACGACCGAAAAATATAGCTAATTATATCTAATATATATAAATCATTTACTATTAATAAATGAGACTTATGTAGAGTCTATACGCTTGTTTAATTTTTATGAATTATCAAGCGAACATCTTGTCGAAACACGTGAAAAAAATCGCCACATCATCGATTAAATTACTACGCAAACTTCCCAAAACATAAACATATTTTGTTAGATCGACAAAAACAACAGTGGTCGATTTTTCTACGACAGCAAACTGTCTGATGCAACTATTTCTAAGTCGGAATCATGGCGTTCGCGCAAGTCAGCAACATAATTAACGAAGCGACCACCTCACGCACGCAGGTGTGACGTTCACGTCACAACCGCGGTGTGTTACATCAGCCGCGCCTAAATCGGATCCAGTTCGACCGCGACATTGAGGTAGGGTAATGAAATATTTAGACACGAAAGAATCTTTCTTGACTCGTCGCGACTACTACAATGGAATAGATATTTTTGTTTTTATTTATTTTTAAACCAGTAACGATTTTATTTTCCAATATCACAATAAAGAATGAATAAGAAACGAAACATTGCAATTTTCCTTAATTTATTTTGCAAAATTCAGTCTAAACGCCGCTATGTTGTTAATATTGCGGCGATTTCTTCAATGATAAATACATTTCTTTTTGTAAAAACATGAAAACCTAACAATAACTCAGAAGCAGACAATAAGGCAGATCTCAAAACGTCGAAGAGGTGTCACGACCTCGCGCACGAGAGGTGCCGGCCCGCTTGACACGATGCCGAGATATCTCGCTCCAATTTCATCCGGATCGGACGTGATGACGTTTGGAAGGGTGCTCTAAAATCTGAAATTGGGTGATATTTCTATACATCACACAATACGTTGAAGATATCAAAGTGATAAAAACCCAAAATCAAAATTCATGCAAATAGATTTAATTACCAGCATGTATCTACGGTTCACTTTTATATGTGCTACCCTTCTTAGTCCTCCAAACTAGCAAAGCGTCTGTAACTGACTTCAGATAGAACCACCTGTTTTTTATGAAGTTGCTTACAGGTGACCATGGGCGGCAGTGGCCACTCACCATCAGGTGGACTGCATGCTCGTATGCTTCTTTAATGTTATAAAAAAACTATATGTCATCTATCAAATTAAAAAGACATATATGTTACGTCCCTACATCGCGCATTTTAAAAGACTACTCACCATGCAAATTCTGTTATTTCCACAAAATTAAAATTTAGCATTAAGCCCTTTTTATTCTAAACATCCGGTATGGACATAAAACTAAGATATCTAGCTATAAAATCGTTAATAACCCCACACTAACTTATTTTTTTTCAGTCCCAACTAAAAATATTAATAAGTGTAAAAAATATTGATAAATATTTTTTATTAGAACTCACATTCAATTTTGATAATTATTTACATTTTCCTCTAAATTATTATAATGACGACATTTGATAATTATTATGCCTATAAAGCACACGTAATAGTGCTGTATATTCGTCGTAGTCGCTCATTGGAAATATCGTGGAAAATTTAAAAGATAACGTATAAAAAAACAATAACATAATAATCATTCCATTTTCCCTTTACTTGAACTTGAACGCGTTAATCTCAGCAACAACTGGTTCGAATGGAAAAACATTTTTTATGTTAAATAGTCCCTTTATTTTCGACGACTAAAAGCTATAGGTATGTCATCACGCTATGATTGTTTGCTTTTTTATTTACGTAGTGGCAGGTGAAACCATGGGGCACGACTAATAATATTTATTTTATTTTATGATAATTGAATCACGCTGTATCATATTCTCAGCTAATGCTTAGTTATCGAAGCGTATGACCTTATATCAGTAAAACTGGATCCAACTCCGTAAAAACTTAATTATTATCGAGAATTAGCTGCAGTTCCACTAACAATTACCACTATTGATTGAACACTGTGCCTATCATAATGATGATCACAATGTACATTTATACAATCGATCATTTAGATACTATGACGAGAAACAATGATTTACACTTTTATATGTACTAATAAAATAATAACGTAATTTATTTTTATGTTAAGTCAAAATAGGTTATAAAGTATAGTAGTGCATATAGTTAGTGTCTACATTTGGACTAGTTTATAAGAAAAACTAATAAATTTTTCACGTAAAAATATCACGTGCAAATTGATCTTGATTCAATTTGTACAAGTAAAAAAAATCGTTAATTAGTACGTATTAAAGTAAGAACACGTATCTTTCGGTAAAATGCTGTTAAAATTAGGTGTGTTTAGGAAGTATTGAATAATATCTATAAATGTATAATGTCAGTTTACTCACAACAGAATTATAAATAGATACACAAAATCAAATGCAACTAAGATAATCTGACCATGATAATGACCGCGCAATAACAGCAATAAATAAAATAATTTCACACTACACGTAATACATTTGTTTGCTCTGTTTTTACTTGATAAAACAGTGACGACAATTCGTTTGTTTTTCTTTTTCTGTTTATTGAACTTTTCGTTAATAACAAAAACGACGTCATCAACTTTGACAATATTATTAATAATACAATAGATGTATTTTATTCAGACGTGTTGACGTCACCAATTGATTTAGATCTATTTTAATGTTATTGCCCAGTATCTCGTAACAGCCAATATTTATTATAATTAACTAAGATATAACTCATGTTGTTATTGCAGTAACCATATGGAAACAGAATATCAAAATATTTACTAAAATTACGTATAGCGAAAGGTTAAATACTAATGCCTAGATACGGTGGACTAGGTATCTTATTATATTTATGGTCACTATTAAATGCTATTTACGGTAATTGTACGCTATAGAAAACATTCAGAATTCTAAATATAAGCTCTCTTTGTGTAGGCTTAGTTACAACATTTTAAGGTCATTTTTTATCTTCCACCAATTGGATTTGAAAGAATTAGCCTGTGCCTATTCTCATTTTTAAAGACTATATTTAAAGACACTAGTTATATTAATTTGCAACATAATTGGTGGTAACAATTTTTAGACATAAATTTTTTGCAATGTAATGTCTAATACGTTGCAAAGAATTATGTAGCTAGCTGGAATGTGTAGAGGACACATGAGGTATTTTATCTTAGTCCTCAGGGGTTGCAACTCATCTGTGACCGACCACAGGCAGGACTCCAATCAATGGTCACTTACAATCATCGATCGATTGAAATTGTCATTTACCATTTTATCTATAGATATAAGTAATTAAAGAAATGAAAGATCCGCGTGACATGTCATCTTATCATGACATCGCATATATTTGCAATTTGCAGATATTTTGGAGGACTGAGAATATGTAATAATTGTGATTAATTATTAATCTTTACATCTAAATTCTTTAGAATTTTTTATTGTTTGTGTTTAAAATCGATTCAAACCAAAACTACTGAATTTAACTTAATGGAGTGAACATAAGTAGATTTAAACACATACGTTTTTGTTTCAATAAAATCTATCTACTTTATTTAAAATGTATACCTTTTAAAGCTGGTGAAATCCCAGGACATAGCTAGTCTATATAATAAAAAATGAATAAGTAACTAACTGCAATAAGCATAAAAAGTTAAACGTTTATAGTTTAACGATTTTGATGTTGTACGCTTTTCTTTAGTTACAATTGGTAGTAATTATAAATATAATATCAGCTATATACATTAGACAGATAAATAAACATTGTAACTATTTCATAATATTTGATTCCGGTGTGAAAATGCTTTTAATTTGATGAACTTGACGTCAAGTCCGGTTTCGACTGGTTATTTTAATCGGAAAATTATACCCTTCGTCGAAAAATACTGCGTAGGTGATTTGTCATAAGAAATAAAGTCAAATCATCACTATTATGAGAAAATAAAACTTTTGACCATTATATTGTAATAAACAAAACATATTTCATCAGGCGAATCTATTACTATTCTGTTTATATTGTTTGCAATCGATTCGCAAACATATTCTAATATTTTTTGTTGATCTATCTTATCCCAATAAGTACGTCATATAGCTAGCCGCTATCTGGTCGCACGATCTGCTAGTTCATTCACCGCGTATGTATGTCATCAAGGCTCGTGCGTTCATTTGATATCTAACAATAATAATTACGAAGGCTAACTTAATAATAAGGACTGTCATATTTGAAATTTACGCCCGGCATTTTATTTTTTTATTAATGATGTATGAAGGTGGTAGAACTCTTTGTGGTTCGAAGCACTACCGCCACACCTATTTCTGAATACAGCAGCACCTAATAATATTAGTATTATGTGCGGCTGTATTCTGATCTGAAGGGCGTGGTAACGCAGACATACTTTCCGAGGCATTCCATATAAGTCCTCAGAGGCAGCAACGCATCTGTGGCTAACCTTAGGTGAGACTTTGATCTTACCTAGGGTTGATTACAGATGTCCATGTGCAGTAGCCACTTACCATCAGGTGGGCTGCATGCTCGTTTGCTACTTCCATATTATAAAAGAGTGCCATTTGGTGTCTATCTTTAATAATATAGCACGGCTCCCTCTTTTCACATGGACTTGAGAGTTGACTTAAGACGATATCCAGGATATGTGTAGCATCGTTTTCCTGTTTATTGATACCTACAGTCGCTAACACATATACTAGGCGCAGTGACTTAAATAAATCCAAAGTCCCCATTAGGGGACGCAATTAGGCATAGGTCAAACAGTGGCTCTCAAAAGTTCGATGCATGGAGCAACTGAAGAGCTTGCAGTCCAGTAACTTTAAGCGATGTTTGCAATCTTCGCAATGTTTGCAATCTTTCTCTTTTCCTACACATCTATGGCATGGGTTTATTAAACAGTAAATACAAATTCTACTTGTCTTCTGGCAATATAGCTTTATCTGAGAATTACAATAAAACTCTTTACATGTTTCCTTACTGAGACATTTAAGCCAGAAGGTAGAAAAACAGGTATGTTATGAGGCAGAAAAGTGTACCTAACGAATATTTCAGTAAAATAAAAGAGTCAAGAACTTTACGTAAAGTCAGTTAATCGTAGAGAACCTTAAAATCATATCTTCAATCTAATACTGATATTAGTATTTGTCAAACTTCTCGGCTTACATTAAAATACGCATGTGATATACGATAAGATTTCGATACGCAGTTTTCGTAAGAAATTCCTCGTCATACAAACGTTTACATCATAACATACAGTGACGCTGCATACTTTATTTACTTTTGTATCTACGTCTCAATCCGTCATAACTATAACTTATCAAACGATATTTAATATAATAATTATTGTGCATCATTTTTATTAATTGAGTGTTTTATTAAAAAGCTATTACTTTGATTATAATTTAAACTTCTATGCTAGGAAGCTGCATTTAGTCATTATCAAATTATTCAAAATGGGCACAATTTCATTACAGATGGTCGTTTAAGAAACTATTTGATTATTATTATTACCTACTATTAGAAATATCGAGGTATAAAATAATTTAGGTATGTTTATTTAATAAAATTGAATGTTTAATGTATCTGATTAATTAATATTGATTGTAATAATCTGTACTTATAGTTAATTTTAATAGTGGTTAATATTGTCCCAAATAAATGATTATTATTATTTACTTTTATCAAAATTATTGCACAGTTGCAGTCTTTAAGGCAAAAGTAGGTAATTTTAAATGAAACTATTTTATTTTGCAAAATTTCTAGCAATTCAAATTCTAGCAATTTTTTATTGAGCAAATAACGAAAATAACGATTTATGTTTACAAACCTGGTAACGTTAGCTTTAAGTTGAATCAAAAATTAAACGCATTAGATACCGCATGGCGGAGCTAGTCCGTTATAAATTAGTGAAAAGTTTTTCAGAGGCGCGCACGCGGCGCGGCGCCTGGCAAGATAAGCGGCCGGTTACATCAGATCGCGTGCCGCTATATAACGTCCGCGCCGACACTCCGACGCTCATTCATAACTACAAAGTGATAGATGACAAGACGATATTAGTTTGTGGCAATGATACGCGCTCTCATGCATTTTACTCGATCAGTGAATAAAGACCTCAATTGCGAACAGTGGTGGCATAGTGACAACTTCTGTGATAGTCATTCTCCTCGTTTCGAGCACCAGCAGAGATAACCCAGCGACAGATCAAGTGCACTGATAAAAGGGTAAATATTATTTATTTTCACTATTCTAGTTGCAGGAATGTTGTTGTCAAACAAACACGCATAGATCATAAGTGAACGTTATATCTTGTAGTACAGTTTGTCGTCTTAAATTTATCTGTAGCGCGTTCAGATTTTCGACCACGAATCACAAAGAAGGGGTCAAACTAGTATCACAAATTTATCTTTTCGGCTTTACATTTACGTCAATAGCAACCGATAAGACGATTTAAATTATGAATACTAGCGAATAGTAAGATATAACCACAGTATTCTGGAATCACTCGATAACTAACGAAAAGTGTGCAATTTATATCGCGAACTGCTCTTATAAGGAACACATGTGTCTATCCTATGTATGCCTTGACTAGTAAACCGATCCTAATTAAAGGTGTCGATTGACTATTCACGCTCCAATTATCTTCATCAGGGCCGTTCACACCCACATAGACGTATAAAACGAATATTAAGCGCATTGATAATAACCTACCTTCATTCAAAGTATCGTTAAGTAAGGGCAATTCGAAATAACTTTTAGAAATTTTTATTTTGTTTAAAATATCATATATAATATTTTTTTCTCCTATTTGTAGGTTTTCGTACATCTGGATTCAACTTTTGACCCAGAGACAGTGAAGAAGTAAGACCAACTTGTTATATAGAGAACAAGAAGAAAGTCAGAAGATAAAAAGAAAGAAATAAGAAATTAAGATGGCTACCGTGGAGACTCCTCACGAGATCAGCCTGTCCTCGCCGATACCCGTGAAGCAAGACTCTGGTGATCTAGACTTCATGGCTTTGACCATGGCAGCACTACGTTTAGTCAACCCATGGACCACGGACGCTAAGACGAAATGGTCAGCGCGGATTGAACCAGGGACACCTGAAGCGAAAGACCGCACCATAACCCTCGCTGAAGTGTCACATCACGACACTCCACGAGACTGCTGGGTGGTCATTTATGACCGTGTCTATGACATCTCTACATTCTTAGACGAGGTGAGTTACTTATCCACTACCAAAATACTAAACCGTTAAATAATATGTAAATCCCTACAAAATAAAGATTAAATAAATAGTAAAGTAGTCCAAAAAATATATTTTGTAATAGCATAAAGTGCTTTGGGTTCTAAACAAATTAATTGACAAACTTAAAATTATCAAATGAATATGTCATTTAAAATATTTAAGCGTTAAAAATTTTGTGTTGAAACGTAAACCAATATTTTTTTCGACAATTTTAGAGCATAGTGAAAGAGAATGTTCAGATCATAGACTGTACCTAATAAAAAAGACAAGAAATATTTCAAACGTAACCAAAATGAGCAATAAGTAAATGTAATGTTTTCTTTCATTATAGCATCCCGGTGGAGGCGACGTGATGCTCGAGTACGCGGGCCAAGACGCGAGCACCGCTTTCCGGAGCTCCGGCCACTCCAAGATGGCCACCAAGGCGCTAGAACGGTTCTTGGTCGGCGAGCTACCCATGCATGAACGCATGTACCGACGTCCCGGCGGCATTCGCCTCAGCGATATACCGGACTGACAATGCCACGCAATCTGGTGTACAATGCTACACTCTTTCGTATTTAAGCTAGATTAATTTATTTTAATTTTATTTAATTTTATTTCTAAGTTGAAATTTGACAAACACTTTTGTATCAGCACGAAAGCTGACATATCTTTGACATTTTTGGTATTACTGTACTTATATACACTATTTATAAGTAATCGTTCTGTGGTGGAAGAAAGTTGTTACCGGGCGCACTTATCTTTTACCAGTAAAATTAATTACAGTAAATGTAGGTATTATTGTTAACCTATTTGTCCCACTGCCAGTCATTCCGATTGGGGCTATTAATTGAGGATTAGTCAAGTATTATCTATACGGCATGTCATACATGGGTGTATAGCTTCTGCATTTATTTAATATAGGTTTAATTAGTTTACATCTTAATCTGTAAACCTTTCACCTCAGTATTATGCTGGAGAATGCATATGTATTGTAAATTTACATTAAATTTATTCTTATGTTGTCAAAGTTCCTATTTTAATTATTATTTAAATAAACATTTTAGATATACAATCATTGTTTAATTTTATTTAACTTCATTAAGCAGGTTGGTCGTTTATCAGTCTATGAACTCTATCAGACGGTCATCTCGTGATCACCATTAGGGTTGATAAAATATTTGGCGTGTGCCGAGATTAGACTGCTTGATACTGTTAACCTTTTAATTAAGATGACAAAATTACGTATAAACCGATTTATTTATCAAAAACTTAAAACGTATGAATGAAGAGTACACATGTATGAAAATGAAAACAGGCAGGCATTGTGACTAATACAGTATATTTCATTTGAAAAACAGTACATTCAAACATTTAAAAAACCTTAAATAAAAACAAGCTCACCCGAACGCTACACCTTTTTGCCAGATCTGAAAAAAATAATCATACTTTGATTTAATTGTCAAGATACTTAGCAATGTTCAGATTAACCACAGTAACTAAAGTAAAAAAAAATACAGGAAATATCTTAATAATTATAACATAACCTTCGTGCCTTAATATTAGTAAGATTTTTTTTCTTAGAATGTATCTACGACTGTACGAGCTTTTGATTGCAAAACTAACAAACACACGTGTTACTTTTTCACGCAAAAACTACTGGTTGGATTTTGATACAGATAGTTTACGACCTAAATTAACAGGTAGGATACTCATTGATGTGTTAGACGCGAGCAAAGCGTGCGAAGCCACAAGCATAGCCTAGTCTCAAAAATTTGAAGTCTATCCCTTACTGTGGTCGAAATTGGATCAAATCTATTTTCATTGATAACATAAAGGCTTATCCAAATAAACAATAAAAAAGAAACTAATACAATGAAATGTTCTGCCTTTGCCTATTTATACTGTATAAATGTTTATAAATACTGTTATCATAAGGTACAGCTTAGCTACAGTAATAGAATATAATTATTTCTGATATATTTACGCTATAATTAAATATATTCTTAATAGTTTATGTTAAAACCTATTTAATTAAAATGTACCTTTACATTTGCATGGACTAATAATATATATAGTAAGACTTATTATTATTACGAATTGTAGCAATGATTACAATATTATTGGTCCTTATTTTCGCTGACCTATTCCTGGGGAGCAAGAGTCACACTACACCACTACTAACACAAACCGAAACTGAAAACCTACTAACTTTGCGAGATAAGTGACAAACCGTAAATTAAAAATGAAAGAAAAAAATTGAAATCGGTTAAGAAACACTCGAGTTATTCAAGAATATAAGAA
>DWLI01003869.1:0-11389 GCA_018249915.1 Cecropterus dorantes dorantes
ATTACAGATGTCCATGGGCGGCAGTAGCCACTTACCATCAGGTGGGCTGCATGCTCGTTTGCTACTTCCATTCTATATAAAAAAGGTCGTTTGATACATTTATATTGTAAAAAGTGCTTGTAGTATTAGTATAGTAGAAAACATCGGTGAGTGTTAATTGTGTCGTATGTACTTTCGTTTTCGGCCACGATACGTACTTATAAGAAACAAAAATCTGAAGTACTTAACTTCAGGTTTTTGTTGCTCACTGCCGTATAGACATCTGTCTAACCTAACTGTCAATTCCATATAGAACAGAGGTTCCATATCTGCACTTCTGGAGTCAATAACGGATGCGTTGCTCCTCCCGAGAACTAAGAAGGTCATCTCATATGAAAGTGAGCGGACAACCACACCCTTCCACCGTAAGGCAACTGTTTCACGCCAAAAGTAGGTGCTTCGGTTGTACCTTCCCGGTTGAACAATACTCTTTCTCGTCAGTAATTTTGAATTTATCATGACACTATTCAGCTATCTAAAATCGTCGAATAACTTTAATTCGTGAATTAAATGAATTTAACGTTCATCAGTAATTTTTTACTAAAAGCTTCCTACATCAAAATTTCTTTACACCTGTAAATACAGATACTTCGAGTATTTTTTGATGAAACTGTGTTTTTTTTTACCACAGAGTCCCACCGCGCACCACGACGCGGGCGACGACCACGACCACGACCACGACGACGACGCCCGCTCCGGCCGACCCGCGGCCCGACTGCCCCGGCTCCTGCATCGTGTCGCTACTCTCCTTTACTTGTTTCCGTACGTATCACCATTTTAAATTGAAACTTTTTCGGGGAAATATATTTTTTAGTCTATTTGACGCCAGGGTAGGAGAAAAGTAAAATAACTGGACAGAGTAACCAAGGCCAACATGCCTGCGTGTGACATTAAAATTTATTAATAAAAGGAAACAAAATGTGGCGATCTTCCGCTACTCATCAACAATATGACGTTGTATTCTGAACCACGCTATCAGAGTTTTTTTATTATGCTCCATATATAAGTTCCGAATAGAGACTGTCGGAGCACGGCCGCTCCCCAGGCATGATGACCTAGCCTGGGGGGATATCTCCCTTTGCCAAAAAACCACCTGGTTCATGGTATCGTAACCACTACATAATCCTATAGTTTATGGGCTCTGGCATAACTTAATAACCCTCTGTATTCCAGGCAACGCCGAGATGACCGACGTGTTCAAGTGCAAGAAGGCGGGCACGCAGTGCTGCGCACCAAAGTCCAAGGTGCTGGAAGCGGTCGCCCCGCGGAACGACAGCTTCCCGCTCGCCACGCCCGCGTACACCGCCTACACACCGCATGCGATCGGCCACACCGCTGTCGCTCTCACCACGCCTTTACGTGAGTATCTGTTATATCGCAAAGTGAGCTGGAAAGGGTCAATTCAAAAAAGGGCATATATGACAACGCCGCTACGTAAATATCTGTGATATCCCACAGTGAGAACGTAAGGGATGGAATTCAAAGTAAGGCATACCGCTGTCGCTCTCACCATGCCTTTTTTATTTATTTATTTGAAAAGAAAACTTACAGCTAGGTTAATATAATAAATAAATACATTGGTTGATTATGGTAACACGTATCGTTATATACATAATTATAGTAGGTAGTTACACAGTTCCAGTGAAAAATTATGACGTTACGTGACTTATGTAAGTATCTGTGATATTGCAGTGTCTTAAAAGAGGCCCAACTTTGAGTTCGGCCCCTTTTGTGTAGGACTTTTGCATACCGTTGTTTTTCTGAATACGTCTTAGGTAATCGTTTCAAAGCCTTAACGAGTTTACGCCTTCATTTTCGACTATACCTTGCCTTATACATAAAACCTTGCCAGTGCAATGTATGAGCTGAAACATAAGCAGTAAACGTTTGGAGGAATATAATCTCGTACTGAGGGTATTGCGTTCTGAACTTTACAGAAGTTGTAATATTAAGATTCTAAATACATGACATCAATCAATGAGACATGAAAAACAACGTAGCTAAATGATGAAGTTATACTTGATTATTAGGTTAATTAATTGTTAATTTATTGCATTTAATTGTGTTATTTACTCTTGCCTTAATATATTTAAATTCTCTCAAAATAAAAGTCCACTCTTAAATGAAAAACATAAAAAGTTGACTATTATCTATTTCCAGCGCCATACGAGCCTAACTACGGTTCAACACTGAGGGCCCCGGAGAAGTACAACAAATACGTATGTGGAGTTAAAGGTAATATAAAACATTTACATTTAAACATATGTGATAATTTTTGAAATGAAATGAGTTTGTATATGAGTCTTATTTTAAGTCATTGTATTTCAAAGTGCGTCGCAACCTCTTGGGGATCGCAAAGCCTCCATAAGAACATCGCAGTGGTCATGCAACCTAAGAAAAAATATATATACTTCAAAATATATTTTAATAAAAAAAAAAACAAATTATGATAACGTAATCGATTTACGAGTATCTGTTTTTAATACTTACATGAAGGTGGTAGAACTAGTGTAGTTAGTAAAACCCGGTAGAATCAGGTGGACTGCATGCTCGTTTGCTACTTCAATCAGATAATTTGTCTTAAGTCTTGTGGGTGAAGCCACAATAATAAATAAGTAGTTAGTAGAACCCAGCGTTAGTAACTTACCATCAGGTGGACTGCATGCTCGTTTGCTACTTCAATCAGATACCTAATTTGTCTTTAGTCTTGTGGGTGAAGCCACAATAATAAATCTATGATATTGTGTCTAGGTGCATCAGGTCGCGTGGCCCGCGTGATGGGCGGCGAGGACGGCGAGCGCGGCGAGTGGTGCTGGCAGACGGCGCTCATCAACTCGCTCAATCAGTATCTGTGCGGCGCCGCGCTCGTCGGCACGCAGTGGGTGCTCACCGCCGCACACTGTGTTACTAAGTATGTATGCGACGTCATGTGAAATTGATTTGCCACGATTTGCCGGGTAACTTGACGGACAATCCGCAGAGTAGCTCGTCAAACTGATGAATAATTCGCCGAACAATCTGCCGAGTAATTAGCTGAACAATCTGATAAATAATAATTCACGCAAAAAAACTGCTGAGTAACTTGCATAATAATCTTTTTAATAATAAATTCACCGAAAAATCTATCGATCAATATGCCGAGTTACAACGAATATGTAAATACACGTGTACAAATACAGACGCATAGTCTGTTATGCAAAACTACAAATACTACAATGCGTGAAGAAAGGACGAGTGTTCGTAGCGAGTACCGCACAATGAAGAATATGTAAACACCGATTATAGGTGCAGATTTTTTTTGCAATCCTATGTACCTCAACGTATGAATACGTAATCGTAATGGTTATTGGAGTCTATACGCTCACAAACAGGACTACACACAACACAGACGAATAGTGCCTCCGAAGTTTAGTCACTATGACTCTAAAAAATAAACATACGTTTCACGTAAAAGCTTCCAAATAAACATTGATGGCCTTGCAAGATCATTTAGCATTGCTCAAACATATTTGAACCACATTTATCCCTTCCAGCATCGTCCGTTCCGGCGACGCGATCTACGTACGTGTGGGCGACCACGATTTGACGCGCAAATACGGCTCGCCGGGCGCGCAGACGCTGCGAGTGGCGACCACGTACATCCACCACAACCACAACAGCCAGACACTCGACAATGATATTGCATTACTCAAGCTACATGGCAAGGCGGAGCTCAAGGAAGGTTGGTTATCAATATAAATCAAAATCCCGTTGATCGGATTATAATAAAACTTTGAGACGTAATCAATTCGTACTAAGAGCACATAGAACACTCGCCACTGACAAGAAAAATCATTATATAAATAAATAAATAGGTACTTCTTAATAAAGTTGATATTCCATAAAAGACGGTTTAATATATTTTTATTTTTCTTTCTTTATACTTTGGGTGGTATTGCAAGGCATACTGGGTACAGTAGTTATAATATTTATAGATTTTATAGCTTTAGAAGATTGGCGGCATCATGTTAACATATATATTTGTTATAGTAAGATACACAACATTTTTAGAACTATTTTAACTTAATACTCAGGGGTAGCAATGCATCTGTGGTCGACGTCAGGTGGATTTTGAATATTATCTAGGATTAATTACTGATGCCCATGGACAGCAGTGGTCACTTACCATCAATTGGACAACATGCTCGTCTACTACTACTACTATAAAGATAATCGATCTATTTTTTCAGTATTGTAATACAGGTTAAAATGATATTTGCAGGTGTTTGTCTGGTGTGTTTGCCGGCGAGAGGAGTGAGCCACGCGGCCGGCAAGAGATGCACCGTCACCGGCTACGGATACATGGGAGAAAGTGAGTTTATATTATCTAATTTCTGTTAAGTGTTGCTTTTTCTAATACCAGCAGCGCAATAATGCTATTTCTTCGATGTATTATTTACTAGCTCTACCCCGCGGTGTCAACCGTGCTTAAAAACACCTATTTCTAGCCTAAAGCTTTTCAATGAAAGGGTGTGGTTGCCGACTCACTTATAAATGAGGCAACAATCTTAGGCCCTGGGAGTAGCAACGCATCTGCGACTGACTATAGAGCCCTTGTTCTGTATATAGTTGCTTATTGATGACTTAACATTAGATGGACTACATGGTCGTTTGATACTTCAATCTGATAAAAAAATACACAAAAACAACGAATTTATATCTATACTAATATTATAAAGCAGTAGAGTTTGTTTGGTTGAACGGGCTAATCTCAAGAACTACTGGTTCAAATTTAAAAATTCTTTTTATATTGAATAGTCCATTTATTGTGGAAGGGTATAGGCTAAATAACATCACGATATGTTTGTTTGTTTTCTTTTATTATTTTGTTGCGGGTGAAACCGCGTAGCACATCCGGTCTAGTAACGGCTGCGCTCAAATTGGCTGCGTATGACAAAATACTGTTTGTCTGTCTGTTTGATATGGTCACTGTTATAGGCACCTAATTATAAACTTTAGACATTTTTTGACACATCCTAAGACAGGAATGATAAACCGGTCAATCGCCAGCGTCGGAATGATATTTAACCTGAAACATCTATAGACGCAGGTAAAACTGATAATTGGCGTGGCGAGGTTTGCCCTGGGTTCGCCACACCGTATTTATTGTAACGCCATCTGTTATACAATTTCCGAACTATTAAGTATCAAATAAAACTAAGCTGGCTGAGGTGTAAATTGGACTAAGTCCAAGGTACTGTCCGTTAGATAGCGTTATTTTCATTATGCTATATATTTTGTTCCTCATATTGCTTTTATGTATATTACTTGTACAAACACGATGTTTCACATCTGCCAGGCGTCTTGTGACGGCTGATTTTGTTGGTTTTAAATTCTTGCTACATGCGCCCTTTTAACTAACGGTGTCAATATTCTCACATTCTCCATTTTAAGTGATATTCATTTTCCAGCCGGCCCCATCCCGCTGCGCGTGCGCGAAGCCGAGCTGCCGATCGTGAGCGACGCGGAGTGCATCCGCAAGGTGAACGCGGTCACCGAGAAGATCTTCATCCTGCCCGCCAGCTCCTTCTGCGCGGGCGGCGAGGAGGGAAACGACGCGTGTCAGGTAACGTCAGATTTTAGACCCTTAGTTACCAAAGTTTGGTTTCCAAACGCTTCTTTCAGTGTCAATAGATTTTCGAGTTTTGGAAATGTAATTAGAACTGTAGCTGCAGCTAAATTTTGAAAGTGACCTAAGGAAAAAGTCTGGAAATCTCTTTCCTAGACTAATAGTCTTACGGATTGACACATTTTAATACATCCTTGATACATTACAATACCCTTAGGTATTATAATCATCATTATCATAAAATCGTCAAAAGAAATTGAAAAACAATGTATCGTAAGTATTCATTACATAATAAAGCATCAAATCCGTAACTTCGACTCGGAAAGTACAACACCTATTTCTACCTAATAACAGCAGTGTTAAGCGCTGATGCGTTCTCGTCGGAAGGCGAAGAGTAGTATTCCAACTGACTCCTCGAGGGTAGCATTGCATCTGTGGCCTAACTTAAACTAATTTAAAATTCTGATCCTATCTGGGGTTGATAATATAATAGTAGCCACTTATTGCATTCTCGTAAAATAAACCAAATCTATTTCATTTGGCCTGTACAAACTGATTCTCACGTCCTTTTCTGTAATACATCAATTCACATTTCAGGGCGACGGAGGAGGTCCTCTAGTGTGCCAAGATGATGGATTCTACGAGCTGGTAGGACTGGTGTCCTGGGGCTTCGGCTGTGGAAGAAAGGACGTTCCAGGAGTCTACGTCAAGGTGTCTTCCTTCATCGGCTGGATCAACCAGATCATATCTGTCAATAATCTATAGCATAACAGATACGCATGATATTGCTTAAATGTGGAATAAATTATAATAATAATTTATTATAAAGAAAATCGCGAATCGCCAGGAAATTTAAAAACATAATGGTTCATTTTTATCTACAAGTATTTCTGCTCTGGTGTTGCTAGTTTCACTAAGGTTGTGTGCTGTCATTTAATTTTGGATACGTTATATTTTTTTCATTATAAATAATATTCAAATCGAATATTATTGGCAACACTGAATGTTATGGAATTGCAAGTCCTTTTATATACTTACAATACAGGCAAATGAAATCATCCCGTATTAAAATTAGTTAGGTATACCTTTTCAAATTTGAATTATTATAGTTATCAACTTATTGTGTTCATTCTTCATTTTATAGAGGACAGATATTATTGGCATTATATAAATATAAATAAATTTAAAAAGTCAATATATTAATTATCTGTACTTTTCACAGATAATCAGTATGTATAAAACGCATTTATTTTTAATTTCCTCTTATTCCAGTTTAAGAGGAAAATGTAAATAAATTTCTGCTTCTAGTTTAGAATAAGTAATTTATTTTAGTTTAATTAGTTGTTATGTTATTATTATTGTTGATGGCATTTAACTCACCTCCCACCACCTAATTTCTATGTTTGTTTAAAAAAACCTACGTCCTATGCAACCTTTTTCTATTTAAAATATTCCAAATAGTTATTCTATACAAAATTAAAATACATTAATTAAAAACAGATTGTAATTATTATGATTCTGTGGTGCCTTTCATTTCATTTAATAAATATTTTATTCCAATATGGTCGATCTTTCTTCCACATTATAGATAATGGGGGAGAAGTAAATACTAATGAAAATGCCGCCATTTTGAACCATATATACTCATTACAGATACAGAACAAAGTCACAATTATTTAATAAAAATGCATTTAATCCTTATTTTGTACGATTTACAATTCGCTGTCTCTATTTATTTAAATTATTGATAAATCTTTATAAATCATTTATAATAATAAGGATAAAAGTTATTTATTAATCATTGGCCTAACAATATGATAGAACCAGGCAAATGGGACTTGAATATATTTATCTTTCCGTAATTAATATATGCTTGAAATAATATATCTTCCACGATTTTTAAATTTAGAAGTCGACTTTTTTAAGATCCCAATAAAATAATGTCTCATCGTGTTGTTATGCCACTGCACAATTTTAGTTAGTTATGAAGTCTCTACTTTTCCTTTACAATAACTTATATTTGAAGTTGCAAATGTTATTAACATGTTTTTGTGGACATTAATTATATAATTCAACGCAGTTCACGTAAAAAATATATTACGTTTCAAATTACTGTCCCCATTGTAACTTTGATATTTATGACTTTAATATTGAACTTATAAATTGAAACTATTGAAATCGGATTTATAAGCAGTTCATTTAGTTTTAGAGAGAAAACCAAACAATTACTATTATATATAATATTGTATTTGTATGACTTATAGTTTTTAATTATTTATTCTACAATTAAAAGCCTATGGTGTTGAAGCATTCCAGGCCATAGTATATAAAATAAAATTAATTATAGACTTTCAAAGCGTGTAAATAGACTTAGGTTTGCAGACTGTTCGACTTTTCTAAACATGTTCCCATTGCTGGAATAATTAAAAAAAAGCTAAATGTAAGTCGCGTCACGGAGATTTTTATTAATTTAAGATTAATAATCGCACGTTAAGTCTCCAGTCTGTACGTAGCCTAAGTATTTATGTTAGTATAAAATGTACTTGTCTGACTGCTAATAAATGAGAACAATAAATATGATTTTTATTATGGTACATTTTTTTTCCGTGCAATTTGGGTCAAAAAACGTCGGAGCAGTGAAGAAGGTATTTTGCTCTCTCTCCCACTCACGGGTCTTATGAGCGATCATGTCAAAGTCATACGCATTATTGTTGTCGATAAGAGTTATTGATAGTGTATTTAGTTTTGTCATTATTTGGAATTGAGATAAAAATGAAAGAAAAATATATAAAACATGTATTTATTAAAATAATATTAATAATAATTTAAAATAAATTATTAATCGGGTATGTATGTATTAAACAATTATAAGTACTTCGTTTAGAATATAACAAGTTATATTAAAAATAAATAAAATACTTATATCAAGTTTATATGCACTGACGTGCACCTGCCTTTGTTAGGGAATCTTCTACAGCAAACACCAAGTTTCGTTTTAAACGGCTATATTGACTGATTGTACAATAAATTCTCAAAAATAAAGATATAACGTAATGATTGTAACGTTTGCATGGACGGTCTGTTCACGACCGCTCCTGCGCCGTTGGCCGGATGGCACGGTTGATGTGTGCGCGTGCCTATGTGTGCGTGCGCTAACAGCCTTCCATGACTCGATTTGTTTTTATCGATAATGGCGTTGCGCCCGCGTAACTTGCTCACCGTTCTAGCCGGCTTATCTTTTATGACCCAAACTGGACGTAGAAAAAAATCATACTATAAGTCCTCACATTGAATCCTTTTTAAAATAGTAAATCATTCATATATTAAAATATTTATAGTTTCATACGTGATGATTTTGATTTTGAAAAATTGAGTAAATATTGCTTGTGTATAGAGAAAAAGTTTATTATATTCTTAAATATATAAGTAAAGCAGCAAAAAAGCACACAGTCCATCTGATGGTAAATGAACAATGCCGCTCATCTATATCTGTAATCAATCCCAAATAGAATTTAAGTCCTATCTGACATCAGATTAAAATTCTTTGCAAGCATGAGAGCTAAGTTCGGATAATTTCCAATCTCCCTCGTGTGCGTTACCCCAGCAAGAAAGTAGCACCTAGAGTGATATGAGTGGGACATATAATTAGTGCTCAATCAGCTGTAAATGTGCGCCGAATAAGTAAATTGTACATGTTGTCATAATGTCAAAAACCTGAAGACGCACAAATTATATTTTTATGGCACTAATTTGTACAAATATAAACTTTCTGCTCATGCGCATTTTTTAACTCTCCGATAATTCGTTTAGAATTTTCCTGCTGGATCAAGGTTACCCCAGCAGAAATATTTTTCTCCGTTTATTTCCAAAACGACAACTCGCACAATTTTTTTATTCGGCGCACATTTACAGCTGATTGAGCACTAATTATATACCACTCTCTCTCTACTACTTTCTTGCTGGGGTAACGCACACATCTCGCTTACAACCACTTACACCACCACACAACCACGCCCTTCATCAATAACACAGAAGCGCTATACTGCTGTAACTACAAGGCATAGGTATGTCAGTGGTACCACTGAAATTAAACCACAAAAAGTTCTACCACCAATAAATTACGAAATTATTGAACCACTAATTAAGTTAATTTTAGAACTAAGTAAATGGGATAGTTGATATAAATGATAAGAGCTTGTTTAGAAAAAAATCAACCCAGTTTAATCTCGTAACATTTTTTATCACATCATACAATATTTACACTCTGTCAAATGTCTTTAATACAAACTTAACAAACAAAAAACCTCTTATACTTAAAATAACATAAAAGTACTCTGCCAAACATATTTTATAAGCATAGGTTAAGGTTAGGTTAGGTTAGAGTAATATCGGAGCTAGGATAAAACCGAAATTGTAGGCTTTGAATTGAAATTTCTTCACGCCATCGGTGATTGGAAATCGTATTGGTAAAACGATTTTTGTAACGGAAACGGTTACGCTGGAGCGTTACCATACGATATAAAACATTATATTGTAGTAATTTCACTTCCTACATATGCGCAAACCTTTTTTATATAAAATTATAGTAACAAATCAGCGCGCAGTCCACTTAATGGTAAGTGATCAATGTATGATATGTAACCAACTTTTATATAGAACAGAGGGTCTACCTGAATTTTAGACTAATAATATCGCGGAATTGATACATTTTAATATGTTACGGGTACGTAGTGTGGCTTTTAAATTTTATTCCTAAAAAAAAATTACAAACCACATATCGTGAATACCCGTAACATATTAAAATGGTCTACCAGAAGCCTATTACAAATAGATTTTAAAATTATCTACAATGTAAATCGGTTCACCCTAGCTCCATGAATATCCCATCTTTCCTTACAACATTGAAATATAACGTAAAAGATTCTCCCATCCTTATGCATCGCTTATTTTTTGATGAGATGACGACCAGCGGATTGCGTTGGTATTCACATTTGTCTTATTTATGAAATATCACTGATTTATTTGCAAAATCAGTGCCAATGGTCACGCAAAAATAAGTGAAGGAAGTTTTGCTTCCTTATAGAGATAGGGGATGGAGAGGGCTGAAATCACATAAATTCTTACGTAATATTGAGTACCCCTCATGTGACGGATAATTTATAAGTGAAGTGAATAGCGTCTTACTAATACCGGTAGACACGATAGCTGTCACAGATTAAAAATATGTTAATTTCAAATTCAAGAGCGGTAAGATAACCTAATAGTTGAATATCAATCTCAATCGAGGGTCTGAGGTTCGATTCCTATTTTTTTTTCTAAATGTGCGTATAACAAATGAATTATCATTGCTTTACTGTGAAACAAAATACCGTAAGGACACCAGTATTGTTAAGAGCTCTCCAAACAAAAAAGTTTGCTAAGGTTAGTAAAGTCTACCAATCCGCACTTGACCAGCGCGGTGGACTGTTACCTAAAACTCTCGCTTTAAGAGAAGACCCGAGCCCAGCAGTGGGATAATAATGAATAAAAATCGAGTCATTCACCAAAGTGATTCTCATACCACTTGTAAATACCATTGTAAATACATACATAAGTTTGTATTATGTATGTATTTACAAAAGAAAACTTAAATTCAATTTGATTTTATTGACATTTTTTGTTTCATTTTAGTATTCTGTCTACAATCAAAGATTTATAGTAACTGTCTTACCATGTCATGGTATTATCAATTGGTTTTCAAAA
>DWLI01003870.1:0-11388 GCA_018249915.1 Cecropterus dorantes dorantes
TACGCGTATGTCAGTGTTGTTTCATACTAAAAGAGGTGACGAGCAGTGCTCTGGCGTATTAAAAATAATTAAATGAAGTTTTTTTGCTCTCCTGAACATTTGGTAATTTTGAGAACCACGGTGTTAGAACTTAAGCGACGATATTACTCTGTGCTGTACTTGATGTCTCCGCACCTGGGATATATTTAACCAGGGAATAGATGTTATGAGTTGAGGATTAAAAGGAAAAGGGTGTTTTAAAATATTAATAACTGGGACGAAATATCAGCATTAGATTATCAAAATGGGTATCGTAAGTACGCGTCTCATATTCAAATAAATCACATTGTACGATAATATTAATTTAAATCAAACATTCATGACAACTGTGAAGAGTTATAAGAACCACTATCCAATAACAACAAATGATCCAGAGAGCGTAACCTGCCGTACAAAACACAAAAACATGGTCTCGATACGATTTGTTTTTCCTTAAATTATCTCAACCTTTTGAAATAAGAATCCTTTTTATAAATCTATTAAAAAAACTTGTGTGTGTTCATAGCTGCAAAAGCATCACCAATCGCTAGTAGTCATTAACTTCGCTAGTGAAAGGTACCGGCTACCGGATACAATTCTCTCATCACTAGCAGTAAATCTCCAGCAGGAACGACAGAACGATTTTAGCGATCCAATGCGGTGGTTTTAGATGTGATTATATCAAGACCACACGTTTTAAGTGTGGAAGCATCAAATGTGATTGTTTTAAGTGTAGTGATATCAAATGTAATATTGTCCAGTGTAATGTCACATGTTGATCGATCAAGTGACTCAGTATCAAGAATTAGAAATATCAAGATCGGCAGACATATGGCCGCAACAGAAATCGTACAAACCGATCGCAAGCATTACAGTATCAAACATCTATATCTTTAGTTTATCCAGTCCAGAACCAGTAACAACGTCACCAGCTGCTACGTCCAATGTGGTGGCTTTGAATGTGATACTGTCGAATTTTGCGCTATTTAAGAGTATTCTGTCTTATATGAATCAGAAATATCATGATCAACCCTGCAGCAGTAACAACAATCGCACGAACCGATGGCAAGTACGACAGTACCGGAAACAGCTATACGTTCAGTCCATCCAATCCAGAACTTGCAAAAACAGCCGCTAGTGCACATTCACGTCGCTCGCGGATGGTACGGTCTGTAGGATGCAGTCCTCGCAGCATTTGCAGATAAGCGTGAAGTGTTCTACAGATGTGGTATTAAATGTGATCATGCCGATATGGTGGTTTTGAATGTAATATTGTTGAGTGTTATAGTTTCAAGAGTAACAATGTTGAATATTGTACAATGTTTTATAGAGAGATTCAATTTTGAGAATGTCAACATTAACATCTATGATAACAAATACAGCCGTATTCTTAAGAGTGCGTAGCAGGATCGAACAATCCGATGTCAAGTATGACAGTATTTGAAACATCAAAATCGACAGTCATATAGCTGCAGCAATTGAACATACTATCTTCTAGAATGACGGTATCGAAAACAACGATACCGACAGCCCATCCAATGCAATAGCTGGAGCAGCACCACTTTCAATAATGACAGTATCAGAAGCATCGAGATCAGCAGCAGTCCAGAACCTGCAAAAGAATCACTAGCCGCGGGTACTCACGTCGCTGGCGGAGGGCACGGGCTGGCGGATGCAGTCCTCGCAGCACTTGCAGATGAGCGTGAGCAGCACGTGTCCGGGCTGCGCGCTGGCGCCGCGGCGCTGGATGGCGCGGCGCCGCAGCTGGCAGTACATCTCCAGCAGGAACGACAGGAACGCCATCAGCCGCGGCCGCCCGCCGCCCACCAACGCACCCAGTAACTGCAACGCGAATAATAATTTTAATAACCCGATAATGAAGACCCACGTGGCGGAGCGGTCACCATATCGGTCCGACACGCAGTGGGTTCCGGGTTCGATTCCCAGCCAGACATCTTAATGATGAATTAAGATTTCTGTTCTGGGTCTGGGTATTTGTGTATTCGTCTTTGTGTGTCCATGGCACCCGCGACACAGGAGAAAATCTTAATGCGGGGCTATGAGTGTAGAAAGCGTGTTATTATTGCATGCAAGAAGTGGAATTAATCCTCCTTAAACATTCACACATCATTACAACATGGGAGTCTTTAAGAAAGATGCAAAAAGAACTCTCCCATAAACCCAGCTATGCATTGGCGACTACTAAAATTTAAACTTTCATAGGCAAAAGTCCCTAATTTCCATAGCTTTTCGCTAGGTGAAAATGTAAGCATACTAAACTGTACCTAAACAAATAATTTAATAACGGGGATGGTAAGCATACTAATCTCTACCTAAACAAATAATTTGATAACGGGGATGCACTACCCTCCTGTCACTTGACATGCTATTGATTGATTAACGTATGGGTAAATAGGCAGAAGATATTTCAAGTCTAGTTTGCTCAACCAAGCCTAAATAGTTACCTAAGATATAGAACCGAATGCTTTAATATCATTAAATATGATACTTTTAGTTAGATAGACAGTTATGTCAATCGCAAAAAAACCCCACTTTTCGACAATTTAAAAGAACAATAGATAAAGATGAATTTTTCCTCTGCCTATTAAACACACTTCCGAGGTTATAATAGTGTAACGACACAGTTTATTTTTTATGGGCATTCACATGTGAATATTATGACAGTATGAGACGAATGCCAAGGCCCACCTGTCGTCACCTGATGTGAGCAAACACGCAAATGTGGAACATGCTCTTACGTAGACATGTACAGGTAGCAAAGTGGGCGAGTGTGGTGTGTCACTTGGTCACTT
This sequence comes from Cecropterus dorantes dorantes, assembly GCA_018249915.1. Taxonomy (NCBI): domain Eukaryota; kingdom Metazoa; phylum Arthropoda; class Insecta; order Lepidoptera; family Hesperiidae; genus Cecropterus; species Cecropterus dorantes. The sequence continues at coordinate 2,832 of DWLI01003870.1, forward strand.
TAAACATGCTTTGTCATCATTTTAGGGCTAGCGCATATATACAGTTTGCAGTTGATTCACTGTTTAGAACGTTTAAGTACGTAAATGTATGTAGATCTGCATTAAAACAGCTAGATAGCTGCTTAACTGAAAAACAAAAAGCTACATCGATAGTTTTTTGGTAAATAGCTTTACAACTATTTACAGACGGTTTATTGTGTACTTCCTCGACTAAACTGACGATCCGAGATAATTCAGGGATGACCGGTCAATGGACGAGACCAGTAGGTACCCAAATCGATAACGACTAGATTGACTGCATGTGCAGTCGACTACGTCGACTAAACTGTTTCGTTGTCATAATATCGTACAAGCACCAAACTCGATTAAACTATTCGATTGATAAAATAACTAAGTATATATTTTTTTATGTATAGCTTTAGGATTTATTTGTTTTACTAACATTTATGAGTATTATGTGTCCACTAATACTGCACTGAATTATGAAAACGAAATTGTCGAATGGAAAATAAACGAGTATCATAATTGTAAGATGATTTTAATTTAGTATAAAATAGCATACAACTTAGAGTACAATAATTCCCAACATAAGTGTAATGGATATAAAAATAAACATTCAATATTAAAAATTAATGAACATGAAAATTAGTAATTATCGTGAACTCGAGTAACTCACATGTCAGAAGTAGAGTATCTTCCGCGAACCATGCTTAAAACATCCATAAATCTACACCTTAGCAAGCACTTATCACTTGTCACTCGGTATCAAGATACCTATTACACTAATGTTAATGTCGACAGCTAATTATTTTACAACATTCGTATGAAAATCCCTGTGCAAACATGGCAATCTTTAGCGTATGAGTTACGTTCCATTTCACCTCACAGCGCGACTTATTAATAGAATTCGGCCTCAGACAAGTAAACACTACGCGGGCTTACACTTCACATGTATTACAGTTCGATTCATGGGTCGATAGAAACTCATAAAGCGCGAAAAATAAAGGTGGTTCAGCGGTTTACGTTCGTTCGGATGCGTTCGTGTTTGTTTGGTCGCGTTCGTGTCGGATGCGCGTGCGCACTGGCCGCCCGGCTGCCCGCGTGCTAGCGTCCCCGCGGCGGAGAGCACAGTGATAACAAACGACGCTCACATCACAATTGATACTACGCACCTACGCGACCGCATCACCGGATAGCGTTAACCGTCTCGCAGAATTCTGCTCGCTCTCAATTGGATCGGCGCCAGCGACGTCGGCTCTACACGCCACTACCGCCTCCGACGCAGCTTTCAACAAGGCCGTCTACGAAAAGCTTAACACGCTATGAAAAATTATCTCGAAGATTGCTAATCCCGAAACTTCATTCAAGACTTTTTTTCATTTGGCAACTATAAATAGCATATTGTATGATTACTTATCATTTTCTAAAACAAAAAAATATATATCATTTTTTATAAAATTAAAGTAGCAAATGAGTGTGCAGACTGATGGTTGGTGGTTACTGCGGCCGATGAACGGCTGTAAGCAATGAAGTTCCTTAGAACAGAGTCTATCTGAAGTCGATTACACGAAATTTCCTTCACACAGAGTCATCATAAATCGCACTAATCATGCAATTAGTTGAATTTATCTGAACGTATCATTTCTAGGCAAACTATTATGAACAACCGCCTAATTATGGAAACTAGTGTTCGCCAAATATTACATGACACGCTGTAACGGCGGATATTTATATTCCGCGATACGTAATTGGTAAACACTCATTCATTTTTGCTTATAAAAGCTGCGCAAATAACGCGCACTGTTTACTATTTAAAAATTTCCACTTAATAAAAAATACATATTCAAATAAATACGTAACAAAGTGAAACAAGTTTTAAAGAGTTTTTAAGTTAATTATGTTGTTGAGTCTAACATAGGTTATTCCTATACTCTAGTTAAACTCCGAAAGTAATATGGTTTTTGCTAGGAAAATTAAGGAAACTAAGTGTCATCTGTTACTAACAACTGAGGTTATTATATCTGATTTGAAGTCAATAATAAAAGAGAAGATACAGAGGGAAAGCCGAGTGTGTGGTAGAACCAGTGTAGTACGACCGAGGAGGTACCACCGCCACACCTATCTCTAGCGTGAAGTAGTTCTTGTGATTCGTTGGAAGGGTGTGGTTGCCGGCTCACTTATTTTTGGGACGATCATCTTAGTCCTCGGGTATAGCAATGCGTCTGTGATTGACTTCAGATAGAACTCATGTTCTATATGAAGATGCTTACAAATATCCATGGGTGGCAGTAACCACTTACCACCAGGTGAACTGCATGCTCGTTTGCTACTACAGTCTGATAAAAAAAACCCTTCAAAGTGTTCTCAATTCTCCTTTATGTACATTTTCATTCTCATTATTCACTTATCATGTCATAGCTCCTGGTCATAATGACCTCGGAACACCATGTTTGGTGCAGTATTCATCAAGCATTATGATCAGATAGGCTTGCTTGTACCCATTATAGATTTGAAACAAAGACCAGTGACGTCACGGCACTAAAACAATAGGATATAGAAAACGTTAGTCGGTACTTATAGTTTTGAAAAAATACCAGGTTAATATTGATTTGATATAATTAAATATTAGTAATTTTATAAAGGGGAAATTTTATGAGGATGTATGTATGTATGTTTATTATATTTTCACACAAAAACTATCGGATTTGAATTAGTAATGTAAAATAGCGTTTATTCGATTGTAGCCATTTATAATATGCGACATTTAACAATATACATTGTAAGAACAGGTACACTGATTAGTTTATGGTCTAAATTAACACATACAAATGATACCTTTTTTCTATGGAAACATGACCCAAAGATTCTGTACGTTGTGGGAAATGCTACAATTCTATACTATGAAAAAAACATGAGCATTGATAGAAATTCTCGTTTTTAATATCCATTTTAAACGTGAACGCATTAGTGTTTCTAAAACATTAGCATTGGCACTGTAAAAATCAACATATGTAGCAATACTTTATGATTTTTAATTAAATTTAGTTATATTTATTATTTGTGTTTTTTACTCAAAAGTATCAACATATTATAATAACTTGCCGGACCCTATAAATATACCGTAGCAACTAACTTTTGAGTATAGTATAGTATAAAAGGACAACTTTGTAGCCTATTTACGGTAGAACAACCTTATAATGTTTTATCTATAGACGTTAGATTCTAACATGCACTGCGCCTTGTATTTTCTCTACGACATTTTCTTCCACCATTGCAGAAAATAGAGCTGACACAGAAAAATTCAAAATGCGTTAAAAACTGGTTTCAATAGAAAATCTCACCGAGAGAGTGCCATTCCTAAGGGCCCCTTGCTTACTTGCATCTATCAATGTAAGTAAGATAAAGAAAATCTTAGCGATAAAACAGACATGTAAACTGATAGAAAGTAGTCAACTTCTCTTGCACATTCGCGACATCAGAATCGACTTTGAAATGAGAGCTCTTTTATATACTTAAAAAAAGTCGTAGCGCTCCGAGAATGCTTCACGAGTTCATTTCATATTTTTCACGTTTGTGACAAGAAATAATGTAAATATACAACAAATTTAATTGTAGAGTCCGCTACGAGCTTAATTCATGTAGCTGGATTACATTATTACAGTGAAAAACATTACCCTCCTTCTGACGCAGACTGGTAAACAAGTAGTAACAATAATACAGTTAAAACGTATAAACGACAATTTCAACTCACCTATTATGCAGATCAGCAGGCTTCGCCATGGTGAACTCCTTGGCGTGGACGTTCAGCTTGTTGGTGGAGGCAGGCGTGGTCGGCGTGGTCGCCGCTGACCCCGGCGCCGTGGTCGCCACGCCGTCTGTGCGGACACCTGGTGGTCAACGGTGGTCGTCAAGAGAAGAGGTGATAGGACAGAGGTTAGAATGGCCGTGTTAGGTGCTGCGAGATAGGAAATATGACGTGTTGTGACGTCGAATGGTGCAAGTGATATAGCATGACGGGGCATATTGGTGTACTTACAAAATAGTTTTATGTTACAATTGGTCTGTGATCACAACAAAAAAAAAAGAAACCGCACTAATTTATATCGAATTTTGTTTGGATATAATGTTACACTTTCCAACCTAATCTAGACAGGTATGAGTCACAAAAATATCTGTTTCATACTTTGTAACCAAGATACTTTCGCAAAATTGTTCAAATAATGCTAGAATTCTGCATATAAATTAGTATATATTAAGTATGCGCATGTCCATATATTTTATTAAAAATTAATTTACGTCAATTAATTTACCTGTAATTTGAGAGAAGTATAACAATGCTTGTGTCATTTTACGAGTTTCTATTGATCTATAATTTTGCGTACACGTTAAGTTTGGTTGACAATGCATGATTAGTTTAGTGTCTTTATTCCAAATCCAAAATAAATGACGCCTCAAAATAGCAGACCAATAATTACGTTACCAAAACGCTTTTTTTTAAGTTTTTAATATACATTAATTATTTAAAGTCCGGTAAGACAAGCTTCACTGCAGCTCATCCCGGCACGTGGCCGGCGCATCCCGACCGCGTGACGCGACACACGGACCGATTACGGCAATTTGCTCTTAGTCACCCGAGCAATTTAGCCGGCGTTGGTTAACAGACCGACCGTCGCTGAGCTGTCGGCGTCGGACCAAAATAACTCCATGTAAAGGACCTCGGGTGCACAAGGACGCATACCTCGAGCATCCTGCGGGCAACTAAATTCCCTTTAAAATAACAGGAGAAGATCATATCTTAAGCTCTAACCTTTTAAATCTGAAACTTTTTTGGTTGGTACATTAAATTTGTTTACTTTGAAACGTCCAGAGTCCATTTATAACAAATCATACTTTTAACATAATTCTTCCTGAAATGTCAACGATAATTGAAACGTATCAAAAAATCATTTTATTTAGGTACTAACAGTACGGCGTTCTGTAGATATGGTAGCTAGTTCATGAATCTAAATTAGTGTCAGTTAGTAACTAAAATAGTTACAAATTCTAAATATAATAGGAAAACAGGAAATAAGTACATAATAGATGACGCGAAAATAAAGTGCGATAAGAAATTTAAAGTGAAATTGTATGTATTATGACGTGATGTAGGATAGGGCATAAGAATGTACTATAACCCGATAGATAGTTCCATGTTAGTAGCTACAGAAGCTGTTTTAAAATTAAGAATCGGCTATAAAATATCGGCTTCTAAATTTTACCAAAACATTCTAACTGTATTCTCATTTAATAACCACATGCAATAAAATATAAGGTGTCACAAAATTTAAAAGTTTGGGGTAGCAAAAGCGCTCTGATCGCATTTAATTCTGTTAGGTATGGCTACTTTTGAGTTGCAGTAAAGACTTAAGGTCTCTATTTACTGCATATGTACCCTAAAAAATCGCTGAATAACTGTTATACCCATGGCAAACCATCAGTGTGTCTCTCCTATCCCCTTCAGAGAGAAAGGCATGTACATTACTGTATACCGGATAAAAGTTCTTTAAAAACAAACAAAACCAAGACCGTATATAACAATGAACCTAAATTAAGTTCTAAGTCTGCTATAATTACTACTTTACTGTATACAAGTGCGTGCTATTCATCAAAAATAAGGTCACAGAGATTATATTACAACGCGTAACAGAACTACAATTCGCACAGAAGAATCGAATAGCATTATTAAATTGTCCATCATGAAACAAATTATACACACCTTTAATAATATCTACTTGGATATAAATAACAATAACACTGGAAATAAAAGTTTTCGTAGGCTATCTATTGTTTTGAATACCATTTATTCATTAATGTATTCTTATATTAAGTTAAATTTTAATTTATTTTTATTTTTATAGTAATGAATCGGCCGGATCAAAATGACTATTTTGATTTTGTAAACAAATACTACAGCATTCAAATTGACTAAACATTCAAATTCTGAATTAAATATCAGCGTTTAAATTGATATAGGTATTAAGAACATATTAACGATTTGTTTTTATTAGACTGAAGTAGCAAACGAGCATGCAGTCCACTTTTTTAAGTAGATACTGCCACTCATGGACATTACAGATGTCCACGACGAGCATGGTGAACTTCATGTCCACCTGACGGAAAGTAGGTTACTGCCGCCAACGGACATCTATAAGCAACTTCCAGGAACAGGGGCTCTAACTGAAGTCGATCACAGATGCGTTGCCACTCACGAGGACTATAATGGTCGCCTTATATATAACTGAGCCGACTGTCATGATATTTACCACGAGTATACCAAATAATCAGTAAAACAAAGGTCTGAAAACTTCTTATAACCTATAGATTTACTTGTTAGTTATATTTACATGTCCTTAAACAGCATGAAGCAACAATATTAACGTCGACGACAAAACAAGCTGAAACACAGAGGTCGACAGTCGCAACATGTCGGATTGTCGCGTGGATAAAGCGTGGCGGATCGCGATTGTCACGGTCGGTGATTCAGGGACAGACGAAGACAGTACGAACCTATTCTAGTAACTTCTTTTTACAATAAACATCTAGCTAAATATTTATCAGTACTTCTTTCAAAGGAGATATGATTTTTAGGGTAAAAAGTCCCTAAATTGACTCTTCGTTAGGTAAAACTGAATTTTTTGACAAGGACAAAATAAATGGTTTTCATTTCGCGAAGTAGAACAGTAAGAACGAAGGGACCAAATAGAACATTTTGGCAAATTAAGTTAATTTCTTGAAAGTATATCTAATAACGTAGTCAGAAAAATTATGCTTGAAATGATTTCTGTTAGAACAGGACAAACATAATGTAATGTTCTCATGATTTAAAAACTCACCAAAATGCAAACACTATTATAATGTTTCCAACAATATAGTATTGTAATACACCCACAAAATGTAAATTTCATATTGGGTCAGTCTTATTCTTACCATAAGATATAAATGATTTGTCTGTATATATGAACGTAAGGAATATAACTTAATACAGTGTTAGAATAAAACTACAAAAACTATTTGGCAAATATTCCAAAATTCTAAAGATCAAAGGCCAAAAAAAATACCGACACTATAATTGAAGGTACTTTCACTAATAGCGATAATAGCTGGCTTTCAGTAACCAGCTATATAGAGCTTCGAAGTATGTGTACACACTCATTATAATAGAGAAACTTCAAGTCTAGAGTGCGTAGAGAAAGTATAGGCAGGACCGCAGAAATAATATGAAAACATACTTTGACACTCAATTGACAATTTTAAGTTCTATTGATATTGATAACTTTTTGCCACTATTTGTCCTAATTAGTGATCCTCAGTACTAGTTTTTGATTAAAATTTATATAAAGCCCCGAAAACACCACTTCGACGATAAGGTTTTAAGTTTTGTCACTGGCAAGCTTGCAATACCTGATACTTTTCTAGCAAAAGAATTATCCTAGTCAATCAAGCTTAAAAAAGTAATGTATTTTTTTGTAGTTTTGCAAGTGATACATGGTGTTAAGATTTATTTTCATTGTATCTACGACGATGACCAAAGTACGCCCCATGAACCCCTCGCAGCCACATTTAGGCTTAAAACCTACTTACGACGCTATTTTCGAGCGACGAAGATATGACAAAGAAACCATGATCGAAGAAATCCTACGAAAAACTTTAAAGCATGAGATCACATACGAATTCATGTTGTCATGAGAATGACTAAGAATTTCAACCTAATCATATCTAAAATTGAGTATGGACACTAATCGCAGAACATGTTTGCATTCCATACGCTATGTTCAAGTTTAATAAATAGAAAATAAATAACGCAAATTTCGTGCAACAAACAATATCACCTTTCAACTTTGAATGTCTTGAGTCTGCATATAATTTGATATCACTTTTTTTTTTTATATATCAACACCAATTGAAGTAATTACACATTGCAGAAGGATTAAATAAATAGATCAAACACTTCTATAATTTTTAAAATTCATACGAATACTCGCGTCTTCTTCAACATCGTAATGGTAATGAGTAATATTGTAAGAAAACCTCGATGGATTTTTTCTAGAAAGGTTTGTGAATCCCGATTCCCACTCGTCCTGGGTGGTGTTAAAACGAAGGCCTTAATCCTCAATTTGAGAAAAAACCTATGCTCTGCATACAAAAATAGGTTAAATATGAGGATGAAATTGTTTCCTAAAAATCTTAGTACTATTTTTTATATAGGTGTATCAAAGGATGAGGCAGACAGACCAATGTCGTTAACCGTCGCCTATGGACGTTTGCAACAGTTAAATTCAATTTCTTCATATATTTTTCTTCTCCTGCGAATAGCTATTTCTTTTAGGTAATAGAACCCTTTGTAGTTCCATTCCGACTGCCACTGCACTGCACCACTGCCTCACCTGTTTCTGCCTAATAACAGCAGGGTTGTGCAAATGTTTCGTCGGCTTTTAGGAGAGCTTCTTTTGCACTTTACATGAAGAGTCTCAGGGCACTAAGTAATTCAGTGTAAACTAACCATTGATGGCCAAACTTA
>DWLI01003871.1:0-11385 GCA_018249915.1 Cecropterus dorantes dorantes
TTGTCATCAGTACTCGCGAGCTTGCGAGTGACGTCACGTTTGACATTCGTCTAGTTAGCTTGGTCGACTTATAACTGTAATTGGTCCTGGCTTCAAGACAAATGACTTACTGGAAAAGTACAAAAGTCTAAAAAGATACTATGTCTAGCTTTTATTGATAATCCAAATAAATACTATTTATAATGTTTATCTAAAATTAAGCTATCAGAAGGTAAAGGGAATAAGAATGAGTACAGAAAACCACCAGCCAATTTGAGACTCATACATTACTCTCTCAATTAAAAAAAAAATTGATGAGCAATTAATTTATTGCATAAAGGCCCAGTTATACTAAAAAATGACAGCCGAAAATATGGTTTTGTAAATTTTGGTGTATTTAGTTGTTGCGAACTTAGCTTTTCACGAAGCAAGCAACTGTCATAGTTTGGCAGAATTAGGCATAGAGCCCTTTTCCCTCTGTTAGATAAATAGGTGTTCCATTCATTTTACTTAATTTATTAGTTGAAGGTTTTCAGTACCTCATTCGTCTTGCGCTTGCCTGCTGACGCTTTCCTTTTATTCTCATCTTCCTGCAAATTTAGTAATCTACTGAATCACTGAGTTTATCAAAAGTATATTATCAAAATAAATCTGCATTGATAAAAATAATCAGGGCACTAAAAAGATGAATCATTATGCTTATAACCTAGATGTCACAATGTTTTTTTATGTGCATCCTCAATAACAAATTAAATCAAAATCATGCAATTTTAAATATTATTTTAATAATATGGACCTGACCTATATTCAGAACAGATGCAAATACATGATTTATGTATCTGTATATTTTCTTGCAAATACATTTAATAGATAATTATTATAATTACATATCAAACAAAAATACTGAACCTGTGATCTGTAATTACACTTTAGTCATTTTTTACGTTAATTATCATCAAAATACATCATAAACATTATTTCAAATAACCTGCATTCTGCAACTGCTACTTTTTATTTCATATAATGCAAGTTGGTTCACAAAGAGGTTGACGCAGAAATTGTATAGTAAAACCTATATAGTATATATACATATTGTCAAAATGTTAGCAGTATATCAATTTCAAACTGCTCTTCATGACATCACTATATTCTTTGTTTTTAATATTAACTTCAAAAACCATAACAAGTTTTGTACTGACCTTGAACTGGGAGTCATCGCCCTCCTCTTCATCAAGCATCTCCTCCTCCATCTCTTCCAAATCTTCAAATTCCTCAACCAAAGCACCAAGTAGATGCTGACCAATCAAATGCACCGGTCCTGAGCCCTGGAAACAGCAATTTTAATAAGTTTTCTGACATTTGAAATTGAGATATTGTATGTTATGTTGAGTTAGTAATCAGACAAATGCCTCAAGATATCATGAGAAGGCAGTGTAACATCAAAACGATGTTACAAACCCATCAATTACACATGGTGGTTTTATCATCATGTCAATTTTAAAATAATATGTTTTTAAGGTTCTTAAAAAGTAAAAACTCCACAATGGAACTTTTTTTTACATATTTGTTACTAAAACTTTTCCATCACTTATTAAATGATTTGGACAAGATCAGTTCAAAAAGATCATCAGAAAGATATAGAACCAAAAATGACTTTGAAATTGTATACTTAAAATATAGATTTGGATGAAGTATGTAGCTCAATAAAGTTTCATTTACCTGTACAAGAGTGAAGGTAACAGGCGCATCAGGGAACTCAATGTCAAGGCGTGCATGCCTCGTCTCCCCAACCTTCAGGATGGCCACTGGGATCTTAATTGAGTCCTGCAGGCACATTGTCTCCACCTGGATATTATAACATTGCTTATTACTTGACGGAAACATTATCTGGACATATACTTAGAAGTTATTTATACAAATATCAATCAGACAAATGCCTCAAACAATCATGAGATAGAGAATGCAACATTAAAACAATGTTGCAAACCTTTCAACTTGACATTGGTGTTATATCATCACATTGATTCTATTATTTCCAAAACCTTCACAGACATTTAGCAATAAAATTGATCTAAATCTATGTAACATTTTTATGAACTAAGCCTTTTTAACTTGAATTAATTTTAGCACTTTGTATAATAAATTTAAGGTTAATTTATGCACATGATCCGTTATCCACTATATATAACTACATACTATGTATAACAGCCACAACATCAAAAAATCTGCACATGGTTTGTTACTCTCTGTGTAATTTTATTACTCATAACAATGACTTAGCATGAGAAAAGCAATTTTGAGGTTATTTTATTTAACATAACTAGATACTATAGTCAGGGTCAATTTTGTACATAAGGCTTGGTCATAATTAAAACTAGTCCTAATGACTAATATTTAAACGCGGGATCTTCTCATGTAAAAAATCCACATTTTTCGCCACTTGATTGATTGTCACATTGCAAGTATCTAAACAAGCGTTAAAATAGAAAGTGGCATCATCTCACCTGGACGACATTAAGTTCATCGGGCTTGGCATCGGGTCCCAGCAACGCTTGGCGGATTAACAGCTTGTTGCTGCGGGGGTACTCCGCCTTCGCTTCGGGGTCCCACGTCTCCGTGGGGTGTGACGTCGAGAGTGTGACACCTGAAAAACGCCGACACACAATCTTTAATTCACCGATAAACAACACTCACTACTAAACGTCACGTCAACAACTAAGCGACCCGCGCACACAACAACAACGCCGGGGACTGAACCGACGGTTACCAACTAGAGACGCTTGGACGCCATACTTTCAAATTACCCGCCTCGCCGACACCGACTTCGCACAACGCATATTCGCAACACACCGCGCCCAACCGACTGATCGATCGATAAGAATTATCGCACTATAACAAGCTAATGACTCAAACGACGTATAACGCCCTTCTTCGACCATCTCGACTGTTACATGCAAGGTTTCGCTGTAGTACAATGAAAATGGCGGCAAGGTGTTTTTGTTATATTACAAATATAAACAGCTATACAACAACATGTTACAATTAAGATACGCTCAGGATTAGACGAACTTAGGCAGCAATCGAGTATTAATTACGAAATTATATTGCGATATAAAATGGCGAAGGAGCCGGGTGTCAAAGCTAACGCTATATTCACCAATATTTCGTGGGCAAAGTACAATACTAGAGAAGTAAATAATATAACAATCATGTGTCTATCGAGTAAAAGTTTAATACATACCGTAAAAATATTCGTCAGACATGGTGATTTCACTAATTTATTGAGATTTTTGCGACACGTTCACGTGCGATGCCGGCGCACACAAATCTGAGACCAATGTTGCCATTGACTTTCCTTACAACATTTATGGTTGCAAATTTTGACAGTAGAAGTGCGAAAAAAAAATTTGCTAGTAGACATTTAAAAATCCCTAAAAATAGTGCCCACCAACTTTGAAACTAGGTGAATCTTTTCATGATTATATGCATTTTTTTAATATTTACATTTAAATAAATAGAAACTTTAATAATATATACGTCTTATTAAGCTTTTGTTAACTATTATTTTGTTTGTAAACTTTATTAGCTTATTGAAACAATCGCGATGGTATATTGAGACTTTAAATACTCATCTGTTCAATTATATTAATAAATAAATCATTTATATATTTATGTATTTCTGTTTCACATACAAATGTTATAACAGATCGAAAACTATATAACTATAGTTTTATTTCTTGCTAAGTTTGATTCATAATATTTATTAAGTAACCGTGATGCATTTAACATAAATTCATATAATATTTGTAATTTACATTATAATGCATTTTTTTGGTACTGTTTAGTTTGTCACTATCAATATCCTTTAAAAAGTGGAAATTTTAAAATTTACAAGTACGGCAACACTCTTTTGTATTTATGAATTGACGTACTATTAATTTTTATTTTACAAATACCAACCAAAGGGAAAGAAAAATGTTTACTCTGAAGCGCTGGCGAGTCCATCAGCAGATTGGGGCTTAAATCTAAATACTAGGACTTTCACTAAAGTCTATTCACCTCATAGCAAATTTTCAAAGGGAACACTTAAACATCCGCCCATCCCTCAATCTTTTCCCCCCCTCTCTCCTTATCAAAAGAAAATGCTTCGACAGCCTACTATACTTTGTACTGTTCGAGTCCCTATTATATTAATGAGTACAACCAACGGCAGAAAGATTTCCTTGGTACCACCAATCTAATTATTTTAAAGTTGGTATATTTCAGAAGAATAATAGGTAAATAGTGCTTGATGTTTCTGTAATATACTACAATAAACATAGATATAATAAAATAAGAAATAAGAAGTTAAAAACTCAATTAGACTCATACATCTTACAGTACAAATAATATGGGACTGTCAATACGTTATCGACTTTCTGGAGTCTTTTACTTATATGATGTGTATGAGCACAGAACAATTTAAAAGCGAAACATAACTATAGGACATAGGTGGCAGTGGGACTAGGGCCCATGCAAACTTGTAAATGTACATTATAAAATAACGTATGTAGTACCAAATAGGGTTGCACCTTGCAACCAATTAACTATTATAAATTCAATATTAATTTTAATCAATATTTTATATCAATCAAAAAAATGTTACGGAAAACCAAAAGTGCTTAAAGTTAAATAAAATCATAGACGGAAATCTTCAATTGAAGCGACTTCTTTTTAATGGTTTTGCCATAATTCTGTCCATCTTTTAGATTTAATTTTAAACCATACCTTTATTTTTTGATGTTAAAATTAATTGCTTTAAAATGTGGGTCTTTCAGTTAAATTATACATACAATTCGCGGTGTATTTATTTGAAGATGTTAATAACCAAATAATGTAAAATTAAATTAATGGTTGTAAATAATAAAACATGTATATACGATTTTTTTATGTATATAATTACCTGATTAATTTTGTTATACGCTAGTATATAAATGTATATTATATTTTAATTATTATTTATTCTATAATGATACGATATCAAAAAATAAAAATGAAACTTGGTATATCTGTATAATAATTCTGATTATGGTTCTTAATCACGGATGTTTTTCTATTTAAAGTTTAGCTTATATGCATAATTATGTAGAAATAGATAAAATCTGATACAATGGAAGTTTATTAATTTATGCTGTATTCTAGAAGGTTATTAATGCTTGAAACGGAACGTTTATCTGCAAAGTAAAGAGGCCATTTTGAAAATATTTATATAAGGGCAAGAGTTGATTGGTCAATTACCTTATGAGCCTTTTTGTAATTGGTCAGACAATCCGGGGATACGCAATATTTACCAATGAAGGATTACAAAGTTCTGATTTCATTGATGCATGAAATGTTGCTGCCCCTTGTTTCGGGCTGACACAAATTTATTTGTCAAAATACCGTATAAACTTAATTGCCTTCATCTCCGTTGTTTCTTCTGAGTTTTTGTCCCGTCGCCCCCAGTTTTTTTCACCCGTCTCTTATGTACATATTTCAGTAACCAAGTGCAGTTTTCGCCTCGGTAATCGTATTCATCAATCGTCGCACGGAACAACGGGCACTATTTCTGTGATAGAGTGAGTGACTCGTATCGCTTGAGTTCTCGTTCTTGACCTTAGGCCATCGATGCTTCGATGCAGTTTTATGTTGTGTAACGACGCCAAAAATCGCGGACGAGCGATGCCAAGATTGTCGAGTGTCGCGTCGTGCGACCGCCGATGCGCGGAACGGCTCGGGCTCGTTTAGCCATCTGTCAAACATTCCAATAAGATTCGGACCAGTGAAATTTGCTTATCGTTGCACTTTTTGCGACGTCGGACGCGTAAGTAGATTAAGACGGCCAGCGCGACGTCCGATCACCCTCGCGCTGAACAGATAATATTTTATTTTTAGGTGAGAGACAGTATCGGAGCGCACGGAGTCGCGAGCGCGCGGAGGTCGAGTACACCTGTGTAAATAAGATTAAGGAAAGAACATCGGACGATGAGAACGTCATAGCGGTGCGGCGAGCGTGTGAAGTACCGCGCGGGACACATGTTATAGTGCATGGTACGATGAGCGAGGAGGCTGCGAGCGATGGCAGCAAGAAGAGTCCCTCGGTGGGCGCGGCGGCGGCGGGGCTGGCGGGCGCCGCGTGCACCGCGCTCGACGCCTCCACCAACACCACACACACGCACGCCGCGCAGGTGACCACCACTCACCGTCACATGTTGATACTCTAGGCCCACATCCACAACACTGGAAAAACATATCCTTGTTATCAGCACCCAATTAGTAACATCTACAGTGGTAACAAAGGCAGCTTGTAAAATAAACTATAGTTACTTAGTTCTGCCTTCATAAACAAAGTATTTGAAGGTAGAACCTTGACATGATAAATAATAGTTAAAAAAAGAACTACATAAAAGAGTTTCATTATGAACACTATGTACACTTTCCGAAGGTAAGGTCAAAGTAATTAAGATAGGACCAACTTCACACATTATTGTTATACAGTTTTAACGAAAGTCAATCTATTTCAATATCAACATCAATAATACTTACATGTTATGAGAAATATACCAGTCTTATAATTTATTAAACATGATATAGTTACTATAATTCAAACTACAACTACATTTATTACTTACTAAAATTGTGTTAAAATAAAATATCCATCTAAGTAAAGTAAATTATAATTGGCAAAGCACTAACATGCTTTCCAATATATTGTGAAACATTGCCCCACATTTTATTTCTTTTATAATGTCTACAGTTCCCTCCTGGCTAAATAAATGTCATAATTATTGAATACAATCCAGACATTTAATGTTATTTGCTAAAATTACCCAAAAACAAAGATAATTTCTCAGCATTCAGATTTGTAAGTTGACGTTAGGTCATGTGGGTTATCATAACTGGTTACTCATTGTTTTTATGAAAATACTATCATTATCCATTATTTACGTTAAATTATAAGAGTACATTAACTACAAATTAATATTGGTTATTGGGTCGTTTTCCAACAACCCATTATTGTGTCACTGCTGGCACGGGTCTTCTCTCAGATTGAGAGGGTTTCAGACCATGGTCCAACATGCTGGCCAAATGCGAATTGTAGATTTCACACACCTTTGGGAAGTTTTTTTAAAGAACTTCAGGTGTATAGATTTCCTCATGAATTCCTTCTAATACGCACATAATTTTCGAAAAATCAGTGGTGCATGCCTGGGATTCGAACCTCAGGCTCACGATTGAGGGCCTGAGTTTCAACCATTAGGATATAACAACTCTAACATTAATGTGTGAAGTGTGAAATGTGAATTCAATGGTAATTTCATTCCATTAACATATTAGACATTATGACAAGAATGCCTGTTATCTTACCATGTGAAAGTTGGATTAATTGATATATGAATTTACAATTTCATCTGCTTCAGGTAGAACCCTCTTTTATCTGCAGTGGATAAAAGATGTCCATGGGTAGCAGTAGCCGTTTAGCATAGAGCGTCCCCTTGTGTTTGCTCATTGCTATTTTGATCTATGAAAGTGCCATGGGCTCAAGACCTACTAATGACAGACATATTAGTCTATTATGTTGATGTGGTATTTTTACTAGAACTGTGTTCTTCATCAATTAATTTGATAGAGTTACTAATACATTACTAAAGTTTCTATATAGTATAATGAACAAAATATTTATTGATTCACGTTGATCTTTTCCTTTATACATAAATAAACAATACTGGTATGTGCCATAATAATATTTTCAATAATTATGATTCTCCTTTAAATGGTATTTTCCATCAGTGTGTACTAGAATGCCTTTACTATCAAATAACCTAAGCCATAAAATGTTATCTATGTAATATACAATTTCAATAGGATGTTTTAAGTATTTATATTGTGTTTCCCAGATGACAGCAAGTTCGGCACCCTCTACCGAAAATCCCAAATGGAGCTGTGAGGTGTGCACCTACGAAAACTTCCCACTCTCACGAAAGGTATTGTTAGTTGATTCCCACATAATCACACTAATACTATACGGAAGCCAGTTTTATGTTTTTGTTGTGCTAGTAAACAAGCTTAATTGGCAATTTGCGCTGGGACTTGTGCTATTAAAACATTCATTTACAATATTATTATTTATTTACTTTAGATGTAAACTAATTAATTGCTAAGTAACAGTTGTAGTATTGTTTGTTAATAACACTAGTAATTAACGAATATTGCTATTCTCAATTGGTTCTATATTAAAAGTTGCACAGAAGTAAGAAATAGAAAAAAACATTAATAATATTTTTCGAACCTTCTAAAGCAAACTAACACCATGGTTTTGTTTTAGAAAATGTATGTGTTTGTAAACTAATGTGATGATGGCAATTAATTGACACAACTAATTTGTGTCTCCTGTTTTTATAACTTAAATGCTCATTCTACTTTTCATTTTATATTTGCAGGTATAATTACTGATAATTTTGAGTAATGTACTGAATGAACTGCAATTCTAAAAATATACATTGTATGTGACACTTTGATTAAATAAAATATTTTCATTTAACATGTATTGCATACAACAAATTGGCTTACATGTTATACATATTAACCACTTTTAGTAGCTTGCTTATAAGTCTATATATTTATTTTGTCCTATTTTTTTACAAAATTAGTGACACACACTCAATACAGAAATATAAACTCATCAATAATCCATGATTTCAGTATAAATAAAAATCTAAATTAAGACACAGGGATGCTCTGTTTTACATCTGTACTTTGTCGTGTATATTGTATTCTAAAGAAGGCGTATAAACGCCTTCTTTAGAATACACATGTATCTAAGCTATAAAGCTTGGCTGGTGCTAGATACAGTGCAGCAGACCGCGATTTACCACCACCACCACAGCTATTTCAAGAGTAAAGCAGTTATTGTGTTTAGGTGGGAGGATGTGGTTGTCGGCTCACTTGTATTTGCGGCGATCATCCTAGGTACTCGGGAGTAGCAACGCATCTGTAATCGATCGTTTGATCGACTTTAAACAGAACACTTGTTCTATATGAAGTTCCTTACAGATGTGCATGGGCGGCAGTGATTACTTACCTTACTCTTATTCAGGTGGACTGAATGCTCGTTTGCTATGTCAGTCTGATAAAAAAAGCATTTACATTTTTGATGCACGTTTCATACAATTTGATAATGTTTATTTTCAACAATTCCAGTGTACAATGTGTCGATCTCCGAAGCCGTGCCTCGGCGAGGATATCTTCAAGCTGCAGGACGGCGCCAGCGCGCTGCCCTCACCCGATACTTGTGGTTGGTATCTGATTCGTAAGGAACTTGCGAAGTAGTAAAATATGGCATTGCGGCTGTCTCATTAATAATTCATTTGCATATTTATCATCACATGTAACTAAAAGTTAAAATACAAAAGGATGAACTTAATACATGCTTGCATTCTCAGCCAGTCAATTTTTGGGTTATGTGGATAGTTTGTATCAGTTGGTAACAATAAAATAGCACCTTAATAGTAAAGTAATGAAACAAAAAAATATACAAATATTAATTTAAGTGAATATTATAATGGTTTTTGTAAACTTTTAACATACATCTACAATGTGAGTGCTATTGTGTGCTTTGTTGAATTGCATGGAAATTAGTTAGGTGTAATAGTAGATGGAATATATATAATATATAACATCAATATTTTATTATTGTTTATTTTCGAGTGCCACATCTATTGTGAAGTAATTTTTGCGTTTTGGTAGAAGAGTTTGGTTCCCGCTCACTATCATATGAGGTGATCAACATATTCCTCAAGAGTAGAGATATTCCCCTATTCTATATAAAGTTGGTTACTGAGGTCCATCAGCGGCGGTGCCCACTTACCACCAGTTGGTCTGCATGCTTTTGTGCTACATCAATCTTGTAAAAATCTGAAAAAAATATTCTATTTTTTTCTGGGCTTCTGCCCAGTACTTACACAAAAAAATATAGTGATAAAATTAATCATATGAAATTTTTATCACTTAAGTTTTAGTTCGATCTATTATAAAAAAATAATCACTAATCAATTTTTAATATCACTGTATTTTTTCATCAATGTTCAAGGAGCGGAGGCGGTAGCAGAAAGACTGAAGCCCTTGAGGATATCATCTCCCCAGGGCCAGGCCAGCGCTTCCACTGTGAGCAAATGGCCTTGTAGTGTGAGTATATTGTTTATATTGCTTCTACACGCGCTTATGTATGTGTGCTAATTTGTATACTTTAGTTTATTGTATATAAACTTTTTAAGTGCCTTTTATAATATCTCAAAGGTTTAATATAGAGTTAAGATAAAATTAGTCTCATCTAGTCAACATTGATCTATACGCGATTATTCCTTACATACAAACACAAAGCAAGCAAAATTAAAAAAAATGGGATTTCAGTGTTAATGCTAATAAAGTATACAAAAAGCACTATGAAAACAAAAACAGACATCTTTATTAATATTTTATGATTATGTACTTTTGTAACAAAACATATTGCTACAATGCACTGAGCACCCATATTGACGCAAGCGCGCTTTATGTCAACAAAGCGTGATGTAAGAATGTTGTTCTTATATCACGATTTGCAATTTGGTGTGTCTTCATACTTCATGTGACCAATCCACGTCACGTGCACATTTAGCAATGGATCGTAGTCGTTGTAAGCAAATTGTCGCGGATATTCTGTTATAGTACCAAATGCAATTAATGGTTTAACAATCTTAGCAATGAATAAATCAATGTGTATAGATTTATTCACTATTTTCGTACATTAAAAAATCAGTGTTCATGGGATTTAAAATTTAAGGTTAATGGTTCTGTAAGGGCTTTTCTTGTCACGTGTGTACAGATGTATAAATACTAATAAAATAATATTTTATTTTGGTCTTCACTTTTTCACTTCACTTCACATTTTTTGGTTTCCACATGTTTTTTTTTTTTAATTATGTGAAGTTTAAATGTTTGCTTGTTTAAAAAATATAACCTTTAAAAAATAGCACGAAGTTCGATTTTAATCGTTATAAAATAATATGTATTGTTGAATCTGAAGAACATTAATAACTATCAAACTAAAAAATATTAAAACAAAAGAGGAGTATGTCCTTACAAATTTTTCTGTTTCTATCTATTATAATTAAATATAAAACAAAAAGCTAAATGAAACAAAACTGAATAATCTTAAATATCTGAGAATACAGGCAAAAAAATGAACTTTTAATTCATAATTCAGCCCTTTATTGATGAATTTTAATGATTTTTCAGTTTTTTTTTTGTTTAGGCCTATATTTTAATTCTATTACGTAAGATATTAATATATATATGTATTTAAACCTCCTCATTGTTTTATCTCGGTCCATTTGAATAGTGTTAACGTAT
>DWLI01003872.1:0-11383 GCA_018249915.1 Cecropterus dorantes dorantes
ATGCTCGTTTGCTACTTCATTATTTTAAAGTGCAGTTTTTTTGAGATTAAGCATTTGACCGTGTTAGGATTCATTCATGTTTCAATTCCGGAGGTCCACCATCACACCTATTTCTCAACAATATTTTAAGCGCTGCTATGTTTTGATTTGAAGGTGTGGTAAGGGAGAAATCCTGAACCGAAGAGTTCCAATCTAGTTCTCTGGGCTAAAAATACGTCTGTGGCCAACTTCTGGTAGGACTTAAGAAGCATCTGGGTTAATTACAGATGTCAATGTCAGTGGCAATGACCACTCACCAGGTAGACTGCATGCTTATTCTTGCAGGACTTAGTTGGAGTTCAGAATCAATAAGGCATTAGTCCTCGTCAGGTATGACTTCAATCTGGGGTTGACTTCAGACGAACATGGTTCGCAGTGGTCACTTACTATAAGTGAACTGCAGGTTCCTTTGCTCACTTATACCACCTTGCGTAGTATAGAGGCATATCGGAATACTTATAAGCTAATATTTATGTGATATTCATTTTTCTAGAGTGATTGGTTCTGTTGCGCATATGGTGAAAGGTGCGCTCGGTGGAGGGATTTTGGGTGGCCACGTAGCCTATTCGAAGGGTGGTGTTTACGTGGCGTTTCCCCTACATTTCTGCTTCGGATTGTACATGTATTATTGTCTTTATGTAAGTATTATTCTTTATTCTATAAACTTTAAGCAAATCGACAATTCATTTCTAGACAATAATGTCTTTTTTCTTGCTATATCTCTCTCTAATCTCTTTACGTTGAGTTCATAGTTTAATATTACAGCTAAATGTATATTTTCGATAGAACGAGCTTCTTGTTTTTAATTTCACTTTCTCCGTTGACTCTTGCACCATTTTAATAAGTGCACGATATTTGGAATTGATTTTGGATTAACATGATATTGAGTCTTTATATAGATTTTGGTGACATCAGCGCAAAAGCTTTACAGAAGAACAAGAATTCCTAGCATGTCCTATCCAGATGTTGGTGAAGCCGCAATGGCCTGCTTTCCGAATCCAAAAGTTGCTAAGTACTCTACAGTGTTCAGGTAACTTATTGATACTCTGCTCATTTTTGAGTCATTATTATCTTAAATTTATTAGTAACGCTGTACAACTAATTTCAGTTTAACTTTAAAAGTCAGAGGTTAGCTAAAGATATATTTTTTTTTATAATATTGAAGTAGCAAACGCGCACGCAGTCCACCTGATGGTAAGTGATCACTGCCGCCCATGGACATCTGTAAGCAACTTCATATAGAACGTTAGTTCTATCTGAAGTCAAACACAGATGCGTTGCTACTCCCGAGGACTGAGATG
Organism: Cecropterus dorantes dorantes; assembly: GCA_018249915.1. Lineage (NCBI taxonomy): Eukaryota > Metazoa > Arthropoda > Insecta > Lepidoptera > Hesperiidae > Cecropterus > Cecropterus dorantes. The sequence goes on from DWLI01003872.1 coordinate 1,341, forward strand.
GTCGCCTCATGTAAAAGTGTGCCGGCAACCACACCCTTCCATCGAAACGCAAGAAATGCTTCACGCTAGAAATAGGTGTGGTAGCTAAAGATATAAAAAATTTTGTTTTTTTCGGGCTTCGATTACACATGTTAAAAGGCCGCAGTGCCAATATTGTGAGTTTCATTAACTATTTAACATCTATTGGCTACATTTTCATTGGTTGTACCCAGTAAATTTGCCCAGCCTTTCTTTTGTCTGAACATCGCAAATATTCGTAAAAAAGCCTGGAGCACTGAGAATAAATTAAGAATATAATTTATGTCTATCGGTTTGTCTGTGTGGTTGAAATAGCATCAAATAAAAATTTCTGAATATAATTTCTAGAATTAAATTATATAAATATATTCGTATTCTGATTTAGTTTTTTTTTTGTTATTGCACACATAAATTTACATTTATTTATTAAAATCCACCAATTTACTTGGATATATAACCTATGTCAAAAATATAATAGTCACTTTATATGTTTTTCTTTTTTATCTTAGGTACATCATAGACACTATAATATGTATAGACTTGTTCGGTGCCTGCGCGTGTTACCAGCTTATTATAGCGAAGTCCATTAAACAACTCGTGGAAGACACTCCGAGGGTTCAAATTGAGGGCATAGGACCAGGTAGACTCTTAATACAACCCTTTATTCCACTAACAATATTTTTTATATAAAAGTATATGTTGTGGCTATTGCAAATCGTGGATTTCAGCTAAATGGGAATCCTATTTAAATCATGTCTCAGCTGCCCTTGCGCCGAGAGGAATCCATGATGGGTTTTCCCACAAGAAAAGAAGGGCCGGTGATGGTTGTTACTGACAGATTTGGAACATACAAACTAGAAGTATTTTCCAAATCGGTTCCTAAGTGATGACTGACACACAAAAATGATCAGTCAAATTGAGAACCTCAGCATACTTAGTCTGTCTAGACGTAATATAACTGAGTTATATATCTGCTTTGTCTTACACATGACCGCATCGACCAAGGACGTATCTCAGAATGTGTTCAGTAATTTTAAAGGAAACGTTGTAGTAAGACTCCGGTGACAACACCACCACACTTATTTTTGTCTAATAACAGCAGTGTTGAGTTCTACAGTGTTCTGGTTTGAATGGTGTGGTGTAGATATAATTAAGCGAGGCGTTCCAACTTGTCCACAGGACGAGACGCAACTGTAGCGAACATCGTTGATTATAGATTCTCATGGGCAGTAGCCGCTTACCAACACATGGTTGCCAATTCTATCTATTATATCAAAACCGGGTGGGATATGTGATCATTTAATGCATCCATTTATAAAAAAAAAAAAAAACAAAAATATTTTTTATGTATTCTTTTTTATTTAATACGTTTTTTACCATTTTTATAGGATACCCTGAATTAAGAGTGTATTTGGCGCTCATGATACTTCCTGTAGTGTTGATTTGTTTGATCACCCATTTGAAATGGCTGGCACCATTCTCTGTGGTGGCGAATATTGTCATATGTAAGTTTTGTTATTTATTATTTGACACGGGGTAAGCTCCTTTTAGTCCCTTTCAAGTCAATCGGGTAATTGGAACTTGTTTAACATTTGGTTGACAATTTTGAACACTTACATGACAAATTAATCAAACTTAATAAATAAAAATTAACTATATTATTACAAAAACTAATGAGTGCAACAAATTAATATTTGCTTATTTTTTATTATCTGAAATTTTACCAGCTTAGGAAGTTTATGCGCAAACGGTACTAGCATGAGAGACGGGCATGAGACAGGGTCGAAAGGGAGACCGCATTTTTCTCGTTCGTCTAGTTAGCTTGGTCGAGTAGTACATACGAGTACATACGTACAAAAAATATTCCGATGCAGTCTAGTTATAACGTTTTTGCCCTTGTTTTTCACCCATATTTTGTATCGGTGAAAAGGGCATAAACATTTTGAGAAAACATAATAACCCGTTCTAAGGTATATTGATATTACTTCATCCACCTTTCAGTGTTTTGCATCGTCCTAACCGTGTATTACTGCTTGGAGAAGAACCCCACGTTCTCTGGCATGGACCATGTGAATGGTCTGTACAATTTCTTCGAGTACTGCGGCATGTCCGTGTTCAGTATGTCGTGCTCCGGAGTGGTGATACCAATCGAGAACAACATGAAGGATCCTCGTAAATATCCGCTTGTGCTTACCATTGGTGAGTTTTTGTTAGTTTTTTTAAGATACTAATAACATGCAACAGCTTGGGACTGGGCAGTAATAATAATAATATAAAGTTACTGGTAACTTGCCTTACATTTGACTAAACTGTATGCTTGTTTGGCAAGATACGCTACAGTAATGTCAAAGCATTAAATTAAATATTAAAATATACATATACATAGATAGCTCCAGAGCTAGCTATTATTGCTCATGTTATAATCAAGATGGTTAAAAAATAAATATGTATATATAAAAAATACAAGTGAAAAAGACAAACCCACTGAGTTTCTTGCCGGATCTTCTCAGTTGAGGTAGTGTTCCGATCCGGTGGTAGAGTAAGAAAAAAATATTGTAATTGACAATTTGTGTGTGCCACCGTATGCCTTTGCAAAATAAAGATATTTCATTTCATTTCATTTCATGTTCAGCGACAAATAATGATGGTTACACAGCAAGGTTTCAGATTTGAACCTGCACTGTTATAAAAATATGAGTAGGTAAAATATCCTGTAAAGGTTTTGAAAATTCATTCCTTGAGGAGATCGGTAAACTTCTCACTTTTATTATCAGAGTTAAGTAGCAAACGAGCATGCAGTCCACCTGATGGTAAGTGGTTAAGTACTGCCGCCCATGGACGATTGATCGAAGATCGAAATCGATCATAGATACGTAGCTACTCCCTAAGACTAAGATGGTCGCCTCATAAATAAGTGAGACGGCTTACTTCTGTATCAGCGACACACCAAAATAATAAATAAGTGAGACGGCTTACTTCTGAATCAGCGAGACTCCACAATTTTACCTTTGCTGACTTATCTTTTATTGTATTTTTTGAGTGCATTGAGACCTATGGTAAACTCTCCGCACCTTTTAATTAACACCGGTTAGGCAGAGTGGTGCCCTCAAAAACTTAAGATTGATTTTGAAGTAAAATATTTTTTTTGTCTAAAATAAAATATAGTAGAACTATTGAGAAATAATGTTCTCACTAGTTCCACTATTCGATGGTACATTTATAAGTAGAAGTACTGGGAAAAAATGTCCTATTAGTCCTACGGTAGAACTGTTCAGTAAAACAGGTGGGAATAATCCGAAATTGATATAGTGTGTGAATAGAAACAAATATATTCATTCTAATGTTTATTAATCACATAAATGAGTCTTGGAGATATCTTCTTCAGTACGGACACCAATTGATACAACTTTGACCCAGGCATAATCTTCACATTTACGGATTGCTATAAAATACAAATAAGTACAAAATCAAATTGAAGTGACAAACGATTTTGCAGTCATATTGTAAATGGCCACTGCCTCCACAATCATCTATAGTCAACTCCCGATAGGATTAGTTTTTCTGTCTTCGATTGGCAGACACAGCCAGAGTCTACCTGATGGTAAGGAACTTCCTATAGAACAAAGGTTCCATAATTATGTAGTCAAGCACTGATTTTGCTACACCCAAACACTATGACAACGCCTCGCATTGAGTCTAATATTTTTAAGTGTCCCTTATAAAACTTACCACTATGTTACTATCCTTTTGGGACCTTAGTATTGATTTGGGATCAACATCTTCCTGCCATACACTATCCCAATAGTTCTGAAAAAAGATAATGCATAGATTATTTTATTAATACCATACTACAATAATATTATTATGTAATAACGTAAGTTAAATTTAAAATAATAAACGAATTTATTGCACCCCATTACAGCTATAAACTTATAACTTAATAAGTATAACTGTGAAAGTTTTATCGAAATCGGCTCAGCCGTTTCTCAAGCGTTCGGTCGATGCACGCACGGGTAGTAAGTACTAAATATTTTATAAGCAACTTACCCCAGATCTAAGGATATCCTTTTGGATAAGATATTCAGATGGGTTAATAGGTTTTGACGCTTCGAGTAAAGCAGATTGTTTTGCAACCGCTAAAACTAGTTCTGGCGGTGCCTAGAAATAAATAAAAAAGTGAATGCATCGTTAAGTGAGTAAATAATATAGTTTCTTTTCGTCGTTAATAGATGGCGTTATATACACTTACGGACAGCCAATATACGAAGACGAGAAACCTAGACAGTCATGGGTATATATCAGGAAATCATTGGAGATTCTAATCTTTCAGTTAAAATAGACAAGAAAAGAAAACTACTCGAAACTCGAAATTTTTTCGCCGACCACTGCTTCTGGGCTATAACAAAGCTATAAGTACGCCCACACCTATAGGCAATATTGCTAATTATTTCAATACCTTAAACTGTTGACATCGCAAGAAATACCCCCCACTGATCTGAATCACGCTGTCAAAGCTTTAACAGCGAGATTCAGATCAATCTGGAGATTCAATTCAATTTGGAGCTCATATATATATATGCAAGTAAGTACTTGCATATATATATATGAGCTCCAAATTGAGGCTATATGAGCTCATCCGTTCTTCAGACATGGTACGTAACAGGAGGGTTAAGGTGTTAAATAAAAAAAGAATCCTACCTTTACGGGCTTAAGACGATTGTTGGCTAACATCTCTTCTTGGAAATTCTGTTAACAAAAATTATTTATACATGGGTATCCGCCAATAAAATCGAAAAATAATTAATTTATGAATTAAATGATATTACCGTAACAACGTCATCCAAATTAGCTTCAGCTTCTTCGTCCTCATTCAAATGTGTTTTCTACAATAATACATTATTACATGATTTTAAATGTATATTAACAATACGAAATAATAAGTTGTAGATCGGCCGGGGAGGTACTATCTATCGCCACACCTATTTCGAGCGCCAAGCGTGAAGTAGTTCTTACGTTTCGGTGGAAGGGTTTGCTTCATTTATATAAGACACCGGCTCTCTTATATACGAGTCAACCATCTGGTAACTCATACATAAGTGAGCCTTACCGTGAAGGAATACATAGTGAGGAAACCTGCACACCTGAGAGTTCTCTAAAAAAAAGAAAGTTCTGAAAGGTGTGTGAAGTCTACCAATTCGCACTTGGCCAGCGCGGTGGACTATGGCCTATAACTCTCTCAAAGAGAAGACCCTTGCCCAGCAGTGGGACATTAATGGGTTGACGACGACAACCATCGGAGGTAGCAATGCATCTATGATGGACTTCAGATAGAACAGGGGTTCTATTTGAAGTAGCTTCCAGATGTATCTAAATAGGCGGCAGGTACAAAAACATTGGACATTGGATTTTTACAGTTTGGCGTCACCAAAACAGCTGCCAGCCCCTAACAAAAACTGCAAAATCTAGTGCTAATGAAGAGTTATATACATCAATTGCTCTTATGAAGTTCTCGGACCAAAGATACGTACCTCTTTATAGGGGTACTGTGGAACGAACCTTCTTCCAAAATCATGGTACTTATCAGGGTAGCTGTGGTGCTGGTTTGTTCCGAACTGATCAGCTGGATCTCCAGCCTTCTTCTCAGCTTCATATTGCTCGGTCTGTATTTCCAAAAAAAAAATAAACAGTGACAAACTAGATGGCAACACTGAGCAATCTAAAAATGTATGTTACTGGTATAATCATTTTAAAAATGAATTGCTTAACGACACAGTTTAAATATCTTAATGTGATTGTATCTATTGTATAGAAATTTAATAATGCTCGTTGGTTTAAAATCTATACTAATATTATAAAACAGTAGAGTTTGTTTCTTTGAGCGGGCTAATAATCTCAGGAACTACTGGATCGATTTTTTTTTTGTATTGAATAGTCCATTTATTGAGGAAGGCATATGCTATACACCGAACATCACGCTGTTTTTTTTTTCTTATTTAGCAGCGGGTGAAACCGCGTAGAACACCCAGTACTTAATAAATAAATAATAAAGTCGCAATTCATATTTCTCGAATATGCGAGTCAACTGGCGTACAATCCTCTGCTTCTTTATATTATTAGGGGTCTATTTGATTGTTTACTACGAGTTAAATGCTAGTTTCCCACGGTCTGTGGTACTTTATTTTTTGTCTTCTAGAATTCTATAATGACAAAACGATTTCTAAAATTAAGACTGACAAACTGACAAGTATACCCAAAAATCTTGTTACGACTTGTGGCATATCACGGTCGACCATCGATCGTGTACGGATTGCAGATTCCGCAGAATCATGGACCGTGGGAGGCCACCATTAGTTCCTCTCTATTTTTTTTTGTTTTTAATTAATTGTTTGGTATGATCATACCTCTTTTTTAAATTTTGCAGCTTCTTCCTTAGTCATGATGAATGGACCTTCTTTTACCTTATACTCTTCTTCATAAGCTTGCTAAAATTGAAATGAGTTCATTAAGCCCACAACTAAGAAATAAGGATGGTGAAGCGGTAGTGTAAAACAACAACAGAATGTTATGAATATTTAAATCGCCTGGATGAAATACCATGTTCCAGGTGGTAGAACCAGTAGTTCGACCGAACAGGTACCCTATTTCTAGAGTAAATCATTTCTTGCATATCGTTGGAAGAGAATGGTTGGAGTAAGAGTAGCAGCGCGTCTGTGATCATCTTCAGATAGAACCCCTGTTCTATATGAAGTGGCTTACAGAAGTTCATGAGCAGCAGTAACCATTTACTACCTGCTAGACTGCGTTTGCTACTTTAATCTGATGAAAACTGTTTTAAAATAATAAATATTAGTCTCGAGTGAACATAGTCGTTATCCTACCACAAAAAAGTTAAAATCGTGCTAAAAGCGCCATCCACCAGGTCCTATTAAATATTAAAATATTCAAGCTTAAACCAATTCTACACATTTGTAAAACTTTACTGAAATCTCTTCAGTGGTTTCGAAGATTAGCACATAGAAGGATATCCATACACTGGCGTCTCGAGGTCCTCTGCTAGATATAGGCCTCGATTAATGGCGTCACTCCAGCCGGTCCTATGCATTCTCCAACGCTTTCCCGTTGTCATGCTCATAGCAACACAATAAGAAAATTAAGTATATAAGTAAATGATATTACACCGAATTTAATTTAGTATTTGCAATAGTCTTACATTAAAACCTATTTGATATAAAACTCCGACAACTAAAATGAATTCTGACTGCATGATGTTGAAATTGAACAAGAGTATGGTTACATTATTTCCCGCTTACACCATAATTGAAATCAAGATTAAAAGATCTAAAATTTTGTAATTTATTACAAAGGCAATTAATCAAATGCCAAGAACGACGCAAATAACATTACGCAGGCTCTTGCACGAGTTGCATTAAATTACAATGAATAAATGAATCACGAAATACTAAATAATTATAAATATTATTAAATTGTGGTTTGTTCACATTTTAATAGGTATATTAATGAAATATTGAAACAAAAATCCGACTACATTCTTTTTAGAAATGTACTTAATTCAAAGCTGTTTGTGAGTTTTTAGCAAGTTAGTAGCGAAAAGCTTTCATTTGATACCCATGTTGTCATGATAATACAAAAAAACAATTCTCCCTCCCCCCTATTTTCCCTATTTAGAGGCGCCAAAACTAAGAATATTTCACAACTCGTCAAGCCGTTTAGATTACAATATAGACGGGACAAAGAAATGGGACATACCTAAAAACAAAAATACATAGGTACATACGGTCGAAAAACATTACCCTCATTCTGACGCAGTTGGGTTTAAATACTGTTAATCACATTCTTTGAATTTAATTACGTGCAAGATACGCAGTGTTGTGTTGCTATACAAAACAACTAAATTATTTTACTCGTATTTATCTGCACAAAAAAGTACTTCCCTACTAATGGTAGTTAGTATAACTGTGAAAGCTTTATCTAAATCGGCTCAGCCGTTTCTCAATCGTTTATTCGATGCACGCAGGGGTTTACTACCCGTACTAAATATTTTATAAGGTACTTACCTCAGATCTAAGGATATCCTTTTGGATAAGATATTCAGATGGATTGATAGGTTTTGAGGCTTCAAGTAAAGCTGATTGTTTTGCAACCGCTAAAACTGGTTCTGGGGCGCCTAGAAATAAATAAATAGTGAATGTTTTTTTTATTCTTCAACATGTATGGCATCGTTAAGTAGGTCAATAATATAGTTTCTTTTCGTCGTTAATAGATGACGTTATATACATCTAAGGACAGCCAATATTAGAAGAACGGAATACCTAGACGGACTTAGGCGTATATATCGTATCGAAAGTACTTTCCTACTAATATTATAAATGTGAATATAAGTTTGTTTGTTAAGTGGGCATGCTTTCGCGCCAAAACTATTCAACCGATTATCATGAAATTTTGTACACATACTCTAGAGGTATTAGAAAAATCATAGGATTTTTTTGTTAAAAAATATAGGTATAAAAATATTTTGGCAGACATGATTATTTGTGAAAAAAATTTAAAATGCGAGCGAAGCCGTTGATAAAAGCTGGTATAGCATAATTTAAGAACCTTCTTCAAAAATATAATTTAGTCATTGATATCAAACTTTTAATATTTCACTTCAGAAATTATGCCTTAAAAAGAAATACATTGATAATAGTAGAATTTTCGTTTTTTATATGGCAACTGGAATCCGACATCCAATTTGACATGACATCTGAAAATTGAGATTGAAGTCAGCTGAACAATGCATTTTTATTTATGTTCTTTACGAGATGATTTAGCAGAGTTTTTTGTGGTGTAACTAATTTGTGGACGATGGACGCATGACGAATTTAGTATTCTAACCTATAGACTAAGTGTTGTGTTTTATTAGTGTTGAGTTGATTGTGTTCGAAATTTGAAAAATGTTTGGTAGACCGAGATGTAGGGAGTGGACCCCACTTACAACACAACAACTTCGGCTCCGCAGTCTTATTCAGGTACAGCCCTATTCTGGGAAGAACAGATTATCTATACATTTTATGATTGACTCATGGGACGGTTTATCAACAAACGCCTACACGAGTTGTGACGTTTTAATCTCTTATTAGAATGTATTGTACTGTTATAATCTAATAATATTTAGGTATATTATACGGAATTTAGCTGAAATTATTAATAAACTTGTAATTTAATTATAGGGATTATTTTTCTATTTCATTGACTTACTATTAAACTTATAAATATATTTTTTAGTGCAACTATATGCGTTAGAAGAAAAATGCAGGCTACATGTTATAAAGTGGTCACTTGTACCCATGAACATCTAATCTAAATTAGATTTGATTTGAGGTTTGGTGGAAAGTTGGTATTCTAAAATATAGTTCAACAATGTTTATCATAGATACTAGACTCCAAAAGTAAAAAAATAATATTGTTACACAATGTATACCTAAGTCCATTACATTACATTATCACTATTTATGTAATATTGCTATTATTAAGTTGACTGATGGTCATGTGAAAACACTTTATGTATTTTTTTATTTAATAAGTAATAGCTTTTAAATACAATAATACTGGCTGCAGAATGTAACACTATTTGGCTTAAATTTTGTCAACCAAAGGAGGAAATACCTGGGAGGTGTCTATGCTTGATGCCTCAGTTCAGAGATTGTATATATGTAAGAAGTTGAGAAATCTTATTTAGAGAGATTCAGAAATACTGCATCAATCCACTGCTGGACATAGGCCACTCCCAAGGTGCGCCACAGAGCCCGATCTTCGGCTCTCCTCATCCAGTTACTTCCCAAACTTCCCGAAGTAACTGGCCCAAGATAAAATAGCCAAAAATAAACCTTAGATGTTACTAAGGACTAAGTTGGAATGCCTCAGATTAGTACGTCTCCCTTACCACAAACACACGCTTTCTACACTCATAGCCCCGCACTAGGATTTTCTCCTGTGTCGCGGATGCCATGGACACACAAAGACGA
>DWLI01003873.1:0-11382 GCA_018249915.1 Cecropterus dorantes dorantes
GCATCTGTGTTTGACTTCAGATAGAACTTATGTTCTATATGAAGTTACTTACAGATATCCATGGGCGGCAGTGACCATTTACCATCAGGTGGACTGCATGCTCCTTCATATTATATATAAAAAAAAAAAACTTCAACATTATGTGTACGTATTACTAATAACATCTTAATATATGTACGATTAGTTTGATTTTAATGAGTACAGGATTTGTCTAATGAAATATTTGGATAAGCTTTTTTGACACTATTTATTTCCTTTAATATTAAACAAGATATAGACAAGAAAAAGACAGCTAAAACATAGATAATTAAAGTTACAGGATGCAAGTTTATCAGAATAATACCATAAGGTACAATCAAAGACAGACAGACATAAAAATATCTTCCTTTTCATTGCAAAAATTACTTATCCTTTTATGTCTGCACCTACATTTTAAGGCTTATTTTATTTTGAAATTTAAGCTACAATAAAATTTGTGAATTTATCGTTTTTCTCATTTCAAGGAATAGTAAGACTACAGCGCATTGTCTGTGTATACAAAGGAACAAAAGGCTATTGATCAAGCCACCCATGCTTCCCGTCCCCCTTTTTTAAGTCCTTTTATCATACTTATTTTAGCATTAAAAATGAACTAATAAACTACGAAAAACAATTACACTATACTTTAAAATATATTATATAAGAAACTATAAACAATGGATAGATTGAAAAACATATTTTTTAACAGTCAGCGATTCACCATCCGCTTTTCTAGTGTTATAATTATCCATAGTTTACAGCAGCTACTTTCCAATAGATGGACGTTTGCATTATTGCTAAGCGTCATTAGAAAAAGAAAAACTACAAATAAGTATTAGGCGTCGTGTAAATAAAATGACTTTTTGTAGCTTTACTGTTTAATATACAATACAGCCTTAGATCTACGCCGCACGAATACTAACGGCTCGATCGCTTTTCTCGTACTTACGATTCGAATACAACGCGACTTTGACAACTAAACTGGGGACTTTCTACATAATTATGCAGTATCGATGCAACAAACAAAGAAGCAGTGATTTGAAAAACATTGAGACAATGGAAGCACTTTTTGTGCTACAATTTCGCCTGATTAAGATAAAATTAAGGTACATTTTTGCTAATTTCTTTTAATCGCGTGATTTAAAGTAATGAGCAAAATAGTAGACATAAGAAAAAAACTACTAAAATAAATATTTACATTTAAACAAATATAACACTTATCTACGTATATTTCCAATTCATTTGGTTAAATACAATATGTTAGTAGTATACCTATTGAACTTAAAACATTCTAATTGTTATTAAAATAATACATGGAAGATTAAACTTTCAGTAAGAAAGAAGTTAAATTTTTAGTGGCAATTCATCTGTTGTGGTCTAAAAAAAATTAACAAATACCTACTGTAATCGGCAATGGGAGAGGTGGTTAAGCTATGCGTATGTGTCAAGGCCTCATTATTTTGGCTTTGATAGCTTACTTATGTTTTATATAGAGGGATACGTGCTAATGATTGGAGCAACGCACGCAAGCTGAGAGTCGCGACCGGTGCAATTATAGTATTTTCTTAGCTCATTCATAGAAATTTTAAAGACAGTAAATAAAATACGGAACTGCTTCTATTTTAATTGGACGTGTTATTCCCACAACTGGAGAAATTCGGGACCATATTCTGTCTTGCTCCAATGTATTTAAGTGGAGGAGAATCTTAAATAGTGAGTTCCTAATTTAGATTAATCTATCGCTATCAAATTAGTACTTTGTTATAGTCGAAATGAAATAGTTACTAAATCAATTATTCTTTCGCGTGTTTGTTCTAAACCTTGTCATTATCTACAAAGAAGAAATGACGTGTTGTTGACATGATTTAACAAAAATAACTGTAAAATAATTTTACACAAAACCGCAATTTTGTGTAACCAAAGTACCTACGCAGATGCTTACGGCAGAGATTATTTGAGACCTAATGATCTTGTCACGAAACATTAGTGTTTTTATGGAGCATAACGTTTTAACAATTTGAATTTAAAACAAAATTTGTCTTAAGAATACCGAAATTAACATTCGTTAAATAAGCACCGACTAATTATTTATTAAAATAAAGATACTTTAATAACAATTAAGAGATTTTAAGATATTATTAATTTTAATCTGGTGTGTTTATTATTTTGTTACGTCATCTCTAAAACAACCCAACACGATATATTATATCGCAAAGAACTTAATTAATACCGAATAAATTTGGGCAATTGGGATAAATATTTGTATATTCCTTATCCAACCGTCAAAACAGCACAAAGCCTTTTCAAAGTCGAGCCAGAAGGTGGATTCAGTCATTTACGACGGGCCACTGACAATTCCTATTCCTATTACTGACAGTTACTCTCAGGAGATGTGAAATAGTACCCAATATTATGAATTATAATAAATTATTGCATTTGGTATTATTATAAACAAACCAAGAGGCAAACAGAGCTAAATAAACAAATAAAATGGAACATAAGTTTATATCTTCACAAATCGGCCATTTAAATATTTTTGGCGGGCCTGGGGTTGAGCACACTTAGTCTAGCAGATTAAAAATTATAGTGACGATTTCGTCCCTATAATAACTGCGCGTTTTACGAAACTTTGTCTTTAACAAAATGAACACAATTTTATAGCTTCCAAAAAATGCAAAATCTCATTACATACCTTTTATTCCCTATTTATCGTTAAACCTATGATTAGTAAACTTAGATTCGTATTTTGACACATAATTTATATTAAAAACTATAAATAAAAGAAATGAGCCCAATCACTGCCCCGTGGAAGTGTACCCAAGACAAGTGTACAGAGTACCAAGTGTTTTATTTTATTTTTTCCCTATTAGACGAATAAGTTGCTCGATTTTGCACTTATCGATTAACATTTATCGATATTTTGAGCCTGTGTTGCTTCTATATTCGCACACAATTTATAATATTCTAACTTTTCATTTATCCACCAGCACTATAAATGAAATGTATCCAGGTAATAATTTAAGTCTAATTATATAAAAGACGAATTTATAAAGCTGTCCAATCAACAGTCTCCGAGAATGATTAGTTTGATAGTCAAAATCTAAGAAATAGAAACGATGACGTCAATCAAATGTCTGTTCAAGATTTCAGTCTCAGGTAGTTAAAGTGATATTTCAGTTTATGTTACTATATTATTTAAATTTTTTAAGCAAGTTATAAAGTAACTGTATAGAACAAGATACTATTTATTGGTATTATGTGTATATGATTTGTTTTTCAGCGCGTATGCCTTTAAAATGTATGTATATGTACAGTATGTATATTTGTCGTAATATTGTAATGAAAAGAAATTAATAATATCTTGCTTAACCGGTATAAGGACATTATTGTCTATGGTGTTAGGATTATTAGTATTAAACTATTGTCAATATATATATTTTTTTCACCCTACCGATTCTTTATGTCCATACGCAGTTTAATATATCCTGAGGCTGTCTGGCAGAAATCTGTTTAGATATCAAACCGCCTTTTGTATTTGAAAATTGTAACTTTAATACTATTATCTATTTTTTGAGTAGAATAAAGTATATTATTGTTATCGAATATGAAACAACCCTTTTCAGGTAATTCTTCAAATAATAACAGGAAGCCATGCCAAATTTGACTATCTTACTGAATTTTCTTAGTCATAATTTTTTTAAACATAACTAAACAGTTATAGATTATAATAATTATTTCTTGAATGAAAATAAAATGATCTGCATCGATGACACAGATACTGTATTTGTCGAACTACCCACAACATATTACAGTAATGACGTCCGTAGCAACAAATATATTTACAGTCCCTATTGACCGAGACTATTGAGTTTTACTGTCATTGAATAATGTACAATGTAGCGGCAGACAAACCAGACACATCATTTAATACAGTAAACGGGGAATGTAACAATTATAAAAATCGAGAACCGCGAGTTTTAGAATTAGCATTAGAAATTTCCTGTATTTTTAGATTTTGGCGTCGTTGCGTCAGTTGATTTATAAAAGAGTTGTCAGTTGACATCTACGTAGCCGCCTTCACCTTGGTCCGGGAGCTGGTTTATATCAAGGCTTGCATTGACAGCGCCCGTGACACCGCGCCTAATGCTCTAAAATAACCCTTAACACTTTAACCAATGATAAAATTAAGATTAAACTATTTGCTGTAAAGGTTAACAACCAGGACTCACAAACATCAAAGGCAGGTGAAATTGAAATAACATTCAAATCCGGGATTCCAGAACACTGAGCTAAATAAGACGTTGTGGCAAAAATACACCTGCGGCAGTCACGATCAAGGTCGCTCGCTGGCTTGGGCTTTACGGACTTACTGGTGGCAAACGCCTCGTCGTAGTCTGCGTGGTGGTGATGGTCTCGACGGTCTCCACCGTCTCCACAACATCCTCCTCTTCTCCGGGCTTGTCGTCGTTCCATGATCCAAAGAATTCCGTCATGATGACCTATCGAACTTGCCACACACTACACTGAACGGAACTTTCACACACATTCACTTGCAGCGCACAGATTATCACATACGTGTCGGAAAATTTAAATTGCGTATTCGTTTTGTCCTTTTGCGTCGCGAGGACTCTCTGCCATGTTTCTCGACTAAGCACGTAAATAGATCGGCTTCATTTACTTTGTAGCCGAATATGTAAAGTGGTGCACCGCGGAGACGGCCACAGTTGCTCTTGCTCAGAATCCTACTGGAAAACTGAAATAACCGCCGCGAACAAAAACCACCGGCCAAAACATTTCACATGCGCGATTATTATTAGTTGGACGATCTAGCCGAAAGAGCTAAGTGTCGCTGCGGCCTTTAACACAAATAAAACCAGATTGATACTTAGTCATCATTTGTTTATCCGAGTCTCTGGATATTCTGCGTCCGGGGTATGGCGGGCGTAAGTACAAGTTACTGCGACACAAACGACTCTTTACTGTCAAGTCTAAACGCTTCGTTATATAATCGTTTTGTTAGCATATAACAAAATTTGTGAAGATTACGTATTTTTATACATTCTAGAAGAATCGTGCGTTTGATTTGGCTACCGCTCAAGCGTTCGCTGTTCTTAATTAAATCATCATTAAGAAAACGGTTCAGTCCTTTGTACTAGACTTGTTTTTGTATTTATTTTTAAGACTTTTGACCTACTTGTCTAATATGTTTTTATTTCCATAATATGTTCAGATGAAAGTTGCAAGATAGAGTACGTAGTACGGTATTTTTATGACATGTAAAATTAATAAAATTTTGGAAATTAGGAATATTGAAGGTACTGTATTGTATGCAGCCATCCAAAGACGGCGTCAGCGTAGGCGCTGACAGCTCCTCCACTTAATATAAATACGCGGCTCTACTAACGTCTTGCGATAAATCCGTACCAATCTCCCGAGATTATCAACCGATTTGCTATTTAACCGCTTCAGGATAGAGTCCTATATTCATCGATACAACATCCGCAAAGATGTAATGTTTCCTGGCAGTACAGTGTTGAAACATAAAACTGCATCTTGTATCGATTAGATAAAGTTTAATATTTTCTGTAGAGCACCGTATGTGGGTCATCTTCGATATTCTAATTTTTTTGTTAAAGATTAATTGGCCATTGGTTCGAGAACTCTTACGTAAAACAGTTGCTAGTTGCTACGCCACTGCCTTGTACCAGATGATGACCGATGAGTCGAGAGCGAATCCGAGGTTGCAATTTAACGATCGCATAAAACATAATGACACTTGTAGTAGATGAAGTTAAATTTTATTATATTTTGTTCATGATTTTTATGTAGTAATGAACATGAAACCTAATGTTAACTAGACATATCAACATACTATATAACCAATCCTAAATAGGATCAAGCATACAATCCCTATATGACGTCAGCTAAATAAACAAAATTATGCGTTGCGTCCACTCTAAATTTAGTTGATTTGCATCGTTTAAAAGTCTTTCGGCGTCTTTAAAACACGGAGGTAATTATTGATTTGTAATGTATTACACAATACTATAAAATCCTCAGAAAAGGTGCAAAAACAGCTTCAAAGCTGGCGAGTCCTCTAATTTGGCAAACGTCTATAGGCGACGATGACTACATTCCATCAGGTAGCATGTCTGCCTCATCGTTGGTACAACTATAAAAAGTGCTTTTGTTAAGTAAGGTAAATAGATTTTTGTCCTGTTTCTTTCAACATATAAAACAAATACCGATCTCTTCTTATGCTTACCTACAATGTTTAATTACTAATATTTGTGCTAATACTAATAGCTCCAAATACTTACCTGTCTTCTTTAAAATTTTTCTTTCCCTTTCATCCTCACCTATCGCATCATCTTCCAGCTGACGTCATCAAGGTGACTTACCTGCAAGTACAATCAAGATTAGAGTACTGTGTATATAGTACGGGATGCAGAAATAGCACAGAACGTACTGTCATTGTCAACGGATGCGCTTGAATCCCTGACCTTACTTCTCCCTCCTGGATAACGAATAGGTACCTACTATGAGTAGTTCTACTATGAGTAGTACAGGGTGTTCCAGTTGCGGACTTACACATTGCTGCCTACACATAGCGTAGCCTTTTTAGAGACATGGACGAAATTTAATTCGTCATCATTTAGAAATTTATTTCAGCGAAAAACAAGGTCACCAAATCTACGTATTCTGTCCTCAAGACGTGCCACCTGAAGGTCATGGAGCTGACCCACGTACTCTTAACCTCAGCTTATTAAAAAAAAAGACGTAAATAAAACGGCCGTGAACACATTATTTTTTTTTTTAAATTGGTCAACAAGATAACATTATTTTTGCCGCATTTTAAATCTACCGCCCTAGGCTACAGCATTATCATCAGTAGCGTAGTGAGGGGGGGTAGGTGGAGGACGGTCTGCCCCGGGCGGCACTTTTTAGGGGGCGGCAAAATGTAGTTTTTTCGTATTATACAGTATTTTTTGTAAGAAAAGACCTCGAAACTTAGCGGCAGCGTTAGATTTGGCGACCTTTTTACATGGTCCATTATTTTGGCCAACTAAAATCTCAACTTCCGCCCCGGGCGGCATAAACCTACACTATGTCACTACTTCTCACAATGCTGGCAAATCCGCCACTGGAGTGATGATATACTCTGAACTACTGTTTCTGAACAAATATGCTGTTAAGTGTAAAACTTTGAGCTGTGTCACCTAGTTTTACCCTGCATCAGACGGACGGTAATGTGTTTCGCGCGTATGTATGTATATATGCATGCATGTATGTATGTATGTCTGTTTGTATGTATGTTCATTTCTGTGGCACGCGCTATAGCCCAAACAGCTTGACGGATCGTGACGTATGACATATCATTAGAATTGTGTCAGTTTGCAGCATCTCATAGGCTATATAATTAAAAAAATGGGGCCTACAAATAGGACTTGTTTTGTTATAGCAACAATAAAGGCATCAAATTAAAGCTAGTAAATAGACCATTCTAAAAATATGCCTATATATTATGGCACTTTTATTTGACTATTTTGGAAAGCTCATACAAAGCGTTAAATTTAAATTTAGATAAAATTAGATATATCATGAAAAAAACAAATCTTTTTGCGCAGGCAATTTTATTTTTTTTTTTTTAAGTTACTAGTTGCCTTATGATATTCTTATTAAACGCTGATGTGTCCTGGCTTAAAATAAGTTGTAAGGTATAGAATCTCACGGCATTCCAAAGTTGTAACCAAAAATAGCAATCCATTAGCATTCAACGTAAGGCAGGAGTTCAACCCTATTTGGAATCGGTGATAGATGACAGACTTACTATCAGTTGGACTACATAAGCGACTTTAGCGGCTCCAGCGAGTATATACTCGTAGTATATACTCGCTGGAGTCGCTTGTAATGAAATAGACTTACGAGACTCTCTAATGAAATAATTTGTATGAAAAAGCTTTGTACTATTAAAATACCGGATAATAATAAGGATTATATTTTATCCGGCTCTACATGACAATAAAGTAGCCTCTACTAGAATTCTACTTGTACACCTTTTTTTCTAATTTTTTATCTTTATTTTATTTTATTTTTCTTATTTATTTCTATCTAAATTTTTAATATATAAATAAAAAGTAATTTAACGCAATAGATTTAAATTACTTTATATTTATATTTTAACGCTCTTTAAGATGTGGTGTTGGCGACATATGTACGAATACCGTAGACAACTTTCCGGACCAATGTATCGATTTTAAAAGAACTATACCTCGAGCGTTCTCAACGACTATCAAGCCTTTGCCTGCACCGTATACTCACATTTTTTTCGTCATACCATTATTGTGCCACTGCTGGCACGGGTCTTCTCAGCTTCAGAGAGTTTGAGGCCATAGTTTACCGCGCTGGCCAAGTGTGAATTGGTAGACTTCACACACCTTTAAGAACTTTTAAAGAACTCTCGGATGTGTAGGTTTCCTCACAATGTTTTCCTTTACCGCAAACTAGTGATAATTAACTTCTAATACCTACATAATTTTAGAAAAATCAGTGGTGCGTGCCTGGGATTCGAACCTCGGACTCACGATTGAGAGACCGAGTTCAACCATTCGGCTATCACTTCTCCTCGTATACTCACATACTCCGGTCATATAGCCCGAAGAACGACAAATAAAATAAATAAAAGAAAATCGAAAAAAAAGAATAATAAAAATCTAGAAAAACTAGTGGTGACAGGCAAACCTTTTTACCTTTTTATTTTTGTTCTACGTCCTCCAAGAGACTTCGAGGATGGGACTCAAAAATATGGTTATATCCAATATAATAACATTTGAGAAAAACCAGCTAGCGCGGTATTATACAAGACTACTGACCGCAACAAATGAGACCAATCAGACCAATCAGTAAAGAAGCCTCAAGTCTGAGTGACCGATTGAAGAGAGTGAGAGGATTAGACATTTTTGCCTATACCTAACTTAATGTAGTAAATAAAGCATTTTGATACACGGTAAATGTTTACAGGCACATTGTCTCGCAAAAAATATGTAAGCTATATTAATGAACTGGAACTTCGCATATTACACTCAAAATAAATAGTTAAAAATAGACAGATATCGAGTTATTTTAGTGTAGTACACACCGTTGGCTCGATTATATATCCTCGATTATATCTGTATTTTTGTATGTTAGCAGATGTAGGATGTACGTTAACTTAAAATTATGAAAAAGGCACGCATTATTATCTTTGCGTTTGGTATTGTATTACTATTATCTTTCTTTACTATTAAATAATGAACTAAAAGCTACAACAAAACAAAAGTAATAACAAAATTATACTTTTTAAACATAACAAGTGCTGACAAAATGGCTAACCCCGTATGTAGAATTTAGAACGTTTTTTTAGGCAACGTATCATTTGTAGGTCATAGACGGAGCGTCAAAATTAGACAATTCTTAGAAAATCTTTACCCGCTTATTATATATATTTAAAACTATGTACATTCCGTAATATATTACAAATACGTGTAATATTAATAAGACAGACAGCTAACAAGTGTATAAAAGTAATAAAACCAGTACGAATCTGAAAATTGTTTCCTCTACATAGGGCCGGCCCCCGTCGTAAACTTCCAAATGACATTGGGGACTAAAATAGAGCATTCCGAATAAAATTATTACAGTGAGCTGGCATGTTTACAATTAATATACGTTTCTTTGGTGGCAAAAATATTACACCTTTACGTATGTTCCATCTAATTGCAATTTAGCTTTACGATTATATGCTATTAGTTACGGGCGTATAAGTAGAAGGGGGCGGAGGATTAGAGGCCCTCCAGCCCTTCATTTTTAGCATAAGCGACACAAAAATACTAAAACAAGAAGATTTTTTATTTTTTTTTTGAAGTGAAAATTCTATACGCGCATGAGGGTAATTTTTTTACGGATACAACGACGCGAAAATGTGGGACGTTATTGTTTAGATAGGAGAGTGCAATTGAAACTGATTGATAGAGAATGAGAAAGGGCGCGCGTAGCATGAAGCACTTGGCCATGGATTGAGAGGAGGGAAGCAAGCGAGTGAGAAAGATAGAGCAATTGAGATAGAGCGAACGTCTCATCACGCACAGTGCCATGGAGTGAGAGGTGGGAGAGAGCGAGTGAGAAAATTTGAGAGAGAGTAGATAGGGCGAACGACGCATAACGCACATAGCGAAGGAGCAAGAGGAGAGAGAGAGCGAAAGAGAAAAGGGATATCGAGAGAAAATACACGCTATTATTGAATGTATTCGGTTAGTACTGAAATATAAGAACTTTAGATATTTCACTTCTCACATGTGTACTGAAAGTTTCACTTCTACATGTGTACTTTGTCGACATATTTCGGAGTTTATATTTCGAGCCCCTTACCATAGAACAAAAAAAAACTTACCGTTTATTTTTTAAATTTCGTGACAAAAAAGTTTAATAAAGCTATAGATATTTTATTGCGCGCTAAAAATTGTTTAAAAACCATAAATATAAGAAGCCAACTTGTGTAATTTATAGACTCAATTATTTCTTACATAAGTGTATGATATTACACTGGAAGTTAGAAGTGAGTGATATAACGGTTCTTTAACCATTTGGACGCACTCAGAGGTTCAAAGTTCAATCCCTGGTCACACAGACATCTAAATGTTGAATCAAGATGTCTGTTTTAGATCGGCGGCTTTATAGGACATAATGTCTCGTGTAAGGCCACGACACAGAAAATATTTGTGGCTGAATTATCATGAGTCACTCATAAACGTGTCATAAAAAATCAGGAAAAACAATTCATCCATATAATAAAACTAAAAAAATCGCGTGTTTATCATCGCATACATATGTATTTGTAAAAAAAACATGCTTTGGTGGAGTGGAATAAGTAAATATTGAAAAAGCTACATTATTTTTTTTATTTTTGTCTGTCTGTTAGTCTATGTTTAAAATCGCATTAAACCATAAATACTTAATTTGTTTTTAAAGGAATCATTGATAAATTTATTTAAAGTTATTAAAATTAAATTTTATTTTTTTAACCATCGGTGGAACCTGGGGCACACACACACACACACACAACTATGATGTTTAGCTGTAATATTTAAATTATATGAATTAAAAATACATTATTGCATACATTACATAAAATAAGTTGAAAATAAGTCCTTGTGGTGTAGGGATGTTTTTATTTTATTTCTAGCGTGAAGCATTTTTTGCGTTTCGATGGAAGGGTGTGGTTGCCGGCACACTTTTACGTGAGGCAACTATCTCAGTCCTCGGGAGTTGCAACGCATCTGTGTTTGACTTCAGATAGAACTTATGTTCTATATGAAGTTACTTACA
>DWLI01003874.1:0-11381 GCA_018249915.1 Cecropterus dorantes dorantes
ACGTACACTTCACGGTTTTGTTTTTGTTTTCGGTCATACCTTGCAATGTACTTTAAAATGATGTACGAAAACATGTGTAGCAGCGCAATGATTCATTTTTAATGAGAAATATAGGATTGTTAAAACAAAGCAAGCTCTTTGTTTATTGAGGAAACAAAAAAACAGTTCACAGAAAACCTCACTTCATTAGCACTACTAAAATACTGACACCCGATATCGTTCAATAAAGCACTTTTACTGCCTTTCAGAACCATTAGCTGATATCATGTATTAACGAACATCTACATGTTGGGGTACTTTCAGTTCGAAGTGACCTTTCGAACATTTATCTCGAGGCTCGCTATTAATCACTGCCTACTTAACGCGCACACAATGTTACCACAGAGTTACTATGAGATATAGAGTGAGCCTTGAGTATGAACAGTGGGCACAAGTTAGAACATAGTATGAAGGATAGAGAAAAGACATAATCCAAGTTCTATTGAAGTAAGTTTCTGTTTTTATCATTTATGGTTTTAGTTCTTTATTAACTTTCATTAAAAATTTCGTCGCTTTGTTGTTTTAATAGTAAATAACGTTATATGTATGTATAATACATTTTACATTACATTCTACTTGATGTTTAATAGACACTGACGCGTAGACATTTACAATGAACTTCATAATATAATTTAGAACAGGAGTTATATGATACATCTTTAATCTAAAGTAATATTATAAAGTAATAGAGTTTGTTTACTATTGGTTTGAATTGAACAATTAATTTTGTATTGAATAGTCAATTTATTGAGGAAGGCTATAGGCTATATAATATCACGCTTTGTTTGTTTGTTTTTTTTTCTTATTTATTAGCGGCTGAAACCGCATAGCGCACCTAGTATTTAATATAGCTATAACAAATCTTTCTACAATCGACGCACTCTATACTAATTATCACTCTAAGGATTCCACACATGCAGGGTATATGAAGCGTGTTATGTAATTAAGAGAAAAGGTGGCTTAAGGCTGACCGCACACTGGTTACCATCGCAATTTATTGTGTTAAGGGCGTCTGTTAAAGCTGTTATTGTTGTCAAACTGCTTGACGACTTTGTAGTAGATTATGCTTTTTGACAGATGCGTTAATTAATTAATTAATCGACTGTTAACGAGTTTACTACACCAACCAGCAGCAATGTAAGTAACTGTTCAGTAGCTCAATCGCTTGTAATGAAGTTTTCTTTGGAGTGGCAGCGTTAAGCGAAAATTGGCAAGTTTTGTTACAATTTGCAACCTTAATTCATGGCGTCATAAGATGAGACATACATTTGTAATCAACGCTTTCAGCGTAGAGTGGTTGATGCTTAAGCAAATATTTTATGGCCGACATAGAAGCGACAAGATGGTAGCTTTAGCATTATAGCAATATTTATTAAGCTACTTATATATGAGGCGACTATCTCAGTCCTTGGGAGGAGCAACGCTCTGATTGACTTTGAAAGAACCCCTGTTATATATAAAGTTGCTTACAGATGTAGATAGGCGGCAGTGACCACTTGCCGTCAGGTGGACTACATCCATTGCTATTTCATTCTGATAAATAAAAACTATTATGCAATTGTAGCCAATGTGTGGTCAGCCTTAATGTTAACTTCAAGCGATTCTAGATAACCGGTGATGTGGCATTTTACCACACTAATGTGTTTTCTCTACAACTTTCGCTAATTCTGTTTCTTTTATAAACTTTACAGGTATTTAAGTATCGGAATAGGTACTAAATAAATACTTATTGATAGTTAAGTAATGTTTTAATCGTTTTCATTAGTGACCGTTTATGAGTATAATTTATTAATCGAATAGATTTTCTCTCCTTTCTTAAAATCTTACGATATTTTTTGTACTTTAAATTTCTTTAGAATTTGATTTGAAAGTCATCACCCACTGCTGGACTTAAACCCCTTCAAGGGTGTTTTTACCAAAATCCACAGCGTCTGACATGCGTGTGTGAACTGAGTAGTTTGATATTAAAGAGACGACGATGCTGCCCATTTCTAAAGGTTACTTCTTAATCTCTTACAACATCCACAAAATAATAATAGAAAGGTGAAATCTAATAGAATATAATATTCTTTAAAATAATACAACGAAAGAAAGAAGGTAATAAAATTGCAAATTACTGCTACTGTGGATGAAAATACTTCACAAAGTACAAAAGACATGAGTAATCGTGATCAATGGGTACAGTTCAATCAATCACGGCGCCGAGCTCTTCGCGAGGTTCACGCTTCGTTCAATTAGCTCCAAGATGGCGCTTGACAGATGTGGATTAGATTATTTATCTGTAGCGAGCGGGAAGATTAAAAAAGATGGAGAATCTGAATTAGGTAAAAGTCTGGTTTAGGTAAAAGTCTATTCAGCCATAATATATCTGTACTGGAATTAGGTCAATTACACTTTTGTTTATACTAAAACAAATTATACGGATAATATAATTTATTTTAAAATTGCTACCAAGGTTTTGTAATTTATCGTAATGATATTTTTTTTTGTCTGAATGTAATTTTCAAAAAAAAATATTTTAAAAACAGCAATGGCTGAATGATTGAGAGCAGATCAAATGTCTTTGACTAATTCAATTATAAATGGTATGGAATTCAGATCCAGTCTTTTTACTATATTTAAACCCATTGAAAACAAGTATTACTATACCAAAAAAATAAGTTTAGGTCCTTCTATCGGATATAGAGTTCTATTATTGTTTAATTTTGCCTTTACGTCCAAAAAAAGTAGAAAAATAAGTAATTCTGATCAATGGGTACAGCCCCCATCAATCACGTAGTACCGCGAGACACTTCAGCAAGGTTTACGCTATACTAATATTATAAAGAGGAAAAGTTTTTTTAAGTTTGTGAGTTGCTGAGTTTGTAGGGGCTAATCTCTGGATCTACTGAACCGATTTTGAAACTTCTTTCACCAATAGAAAGCTCCATTATTCCTGAGTTACATAGGCTTTATAATGTTCTAGTTTTATAATAAAACTTATCGCAGCTTATTTCTAATGTAAAAAAGAAATGTAACACAAACTTTTTGTGCCAAAGATAAAATACAAAGGGACATTACATATTTATTATGTAAGCATTATGATGAATTTTAACGTTGCCTCAACAAGCAAACTATGTGGATAATCGTACCCAATGGGAACAGTTTATTTTATTTTAATACTATGTTATTACGGCAGTTCCGCCCGCTTCATTAATAATTACCACGGTAATAAGTATCCTATGTTAATTCAGATCATGAACTCTTTAATATATTACGGGTAGTCACAATATGTGGTTTTTGAATTTCTTTTTGCCGATATTTATGTAACATATTAACATGTATCAATTCCGCGATAATATACTGATATTATCATAGACTATTATCATAGACATACATTTAGACTGCTAAAAGCATAGATCATGAACTATCTGAGTGCCGAATTTCAGCGAAATCCGACGCATCCATTTTGCGTAAAAGATTAACAAACACACACAAACAAACAAACATCCTCGCAAACTTTCGCATGTTAAATATTACAGTATAGTATAGTAAGATAAGATGTAACGGGTACTCACGACATGCGGTTTTTTTTAAATTTCTTTTCCCTGATATTTCGACCCATTTACGTAGGTCGTTTCGCCGTAACCATGATCCATATTATAACTAAAGTACCCGTTAACTATTAACATACGTACCCGAGAAGTACCCGTAAAGCACTCGTAAGTACCCATTATATGTTAAAATATATCAATTCCTTGATAATATTAGTCTATAATGGGTACAGTTCTGATCAATCACGCGACGCCGCGGGAAGCTTTTAGCGAAAACGCTTCGTTCAATTAGTTCCAAGATGGCGCTTGTCAAATGCGACTTTGACTATCGGTGACGAAAAACATAAATATGTTTTAAAATCATTCGTTCTTGCTTCAAAATTCATTGAATAGTCAAAAATTTCTTAACCATTTCGAACCGGTAAATTTTCTAGCACTGTTTGGTACATAAATGAATGAGCCCTGGAGCTATCTTCCACGGTGCTTTATATAGATTAGTAGTGACGTAAGCAGTGACAACCTAGTGTTTAGTTCTATAGGACCTGCGACAGGATTTAAGGACTTCTATTTTTTTTTCGTCAGATTTAAGTTGCAAAATATGCAGTCCGCCGTGGTGTTACTGCCGCCTATACACATCAGTCAGAAACTTCATATACGTAAAATTGGCGTTCCACCTGTAGTCGATTCCATGAGAGTAGCACAAATGCGTGCTACTCTCGTTAAGATTATTGCCTAATATATAAGTGAGCCGGCAGCTACATCGTTCCACCGAAACGGAAGAACTAATTCACGCTAGATATAGACGTGGCGGTGGTACTACACTGATTCGACCACCTGATAAAATCTTTCAAATTATACCATAATTATTACATTTTCTTAAAATTACTTCTTCGACTTAACGAAATTGTTATCCAAACCACAAAAAGTCTCATATATAGCGTATATATGTGACTTTTTGTGTCTTGCTCAAGCTATAGAAGTAGCTGCTTCGACAAAACAAACTTCGATACAAAATGCTTCGATAACTTCAAAACAATGATTCTATTAATATTCTTGGCTCGTCGTAAATTCAATTAAATTGGAATTTTACTTCGCAGTTTTAAGGATATATTTTAGTCGTTAGTACCTTCGTCGAACAACAAGGCTTACTAAGTGCTCAAGGCTTCACGAAGTTTTGATATCAGATAGCGAGCACTTAGTGGAACTTTCTCGACTTGAGGATACTGTTTCAAGACGTTCTTTGTTTACTGTGTGACGTGATGTAGCACTATGTATCTTTTTACAGAGTAGGCACGAGTATATAGTATTTGTCTTTGGAGAATAACAAAGGGCTCATGTAGCCAACCCTAAATAGTTTGGTATCCTGAGTCATTCGAAATAGAAGGGAATGTGGTTCGACTCCGGAAGCACCACCGCCACACCTATATCTGCCTAATAACAGCAGTGTTAAGGGAGACATACTTTTCCAAGGCATTCTATCTTAGTCCTCAGGGGTAGCAACGCATCTGTGGCTAACCTTGAGTGAGACTTTGATCTTGCCTAGGGTTGATTACAGATGTCCATGGGTGGCAGAAGCCACTTACCATCGGGCTGCATGCTCGTTTGCTACTTCCAAACTATAAAATAATCGTTCCATAACATTAATATATTATTTTAAACAATCATAAATTTCAATACCATGTAATATATTTGAAATTTGAAGAAGTTATAAATAAATTTGATATTTTAGTAACAAAACCGTTACTTTCTGAACTTGGGCCCGTTTAATTAACCACAGACAATATAATATTCCATTTGTCTGTGCAAATGTCAAAGCCAACCCGAACCGAAGGCTGGTCGGGACGGCGTGAATGGAATAAAATATAAGGTTCGTTTAGTAACAAAGTTCGTCCTTAACATGGGTCTGAATATGACAGATGTTAGGATCGGACAGGCGTTTTGTGAAAATTGAAATAATCCAGATGTTTGCGGGTTATTTACGCGAGAACGGTTTATTAATATGTATGTAGTATTAGTCTTATATGAACGAGTTGAGTATGACGTATTTCAACTATTGTATGTGTTTTTAATAAAAAACATTAGGGCCGTTACACAAAAGCGGTTCCTTGCGGTATCAAAATCAGCGAGATCGCCTGTGGCTACGTACTTTGCTCTGTTCAACGCGTCGCCTATTTCAGCATATGCATGAAAAATGTTACAAATGTCATCTCATGCTACAATAGTTGCTCGTTGCCAGACGGTGCTACACCACGCCTCAACAGACCGCTTATAAAATTATTAAAACCTTAAAGCTCGTCAGTAACATTCTTTATATGATTTTAGACTAATATTATCGCGGAACTGATATATTTTAATGTGTTACTCACGATATGCGGTTTTTTAAATTTATTTTTGCCGATATTTCGATTCAGTTACGTGGTCACGGCGAAACTGCGGTGGCGGGGAGATTGTTTCTTGCCGGATCTTCTCAGTTGAGTTCGTGTTCCAATCCGGTGGTAGTGTAAGAAAATAAAGATATTTCATTTCATTTCCTCACGATATTCGGAGTGATAATTAATTTATTAGATACATTTAAAGTGTGTTTTAGATATGAACCCCGGAACTACATAAAAAAGAATACTACATATATTAAAACACATGTTAAGTTAAAGCAACTTAGACGAAAGATCAGTAATATGGTCCTAATTGAACAAAGTTACCAGGTAACTTTTGCAAATGTTGTACAGAGTAATAGGAATTTCTAGTGGGAATATTCCTGAAGTTACCGACGGTTCGAGAGCTCGTTAGAAGGGAATGAGTAAAGTTGGGAATTAAGTTCAGAGCAATAGTTTGAGTGGAAATAAAAGTAGCGAACATATGTGAACTAAAATAAGAAGTTTAAAGTAACATTAGTTAGGTTTGCTGGATTTAATGTAGCTGAGAATTTTAAAATGATTTAATACGTTTTGAAAGTTTTGTTGCGTGTTTATAAAATTACACGCATGCAAGTTATAATTCACTAGGTGTGCTACGCGGTTTCACTCGCTACTGAATAAGAAACAAACAAAGAAATATAGCGTGATGTCATATAGCCTTCCACAATAAATGGACTCTCTTCTTCTTTATGATTTCTTCATTTCTGAAATGACTGAACCACACACTTCCAATATCGAAAGTCCTTCGTGGACTATAAATGGACTATTCAATACAAAAATATTTTTTAAACTCGAACCTAGTTCCTGAGATTAGCCCGTCCAACCAAACAAACTTTACTGCTTTATAATATTAGTTTAGATAAGAATAAACAATACGCTTTTTACACTCATAGCCTCGCACTATGATTTTTTTCTGTGTCGCGAGTTCCATGGACACAAAGACAAATACACAAACACCCAGACCCAGAACAGAAATCTAAATTCATCATTCAGATGTCTGTTGGGCCGTTGATCGAACCCGAAACCCACTGCGCATTAGACCGGTATGGTATCTTTAGACGAGTTTTAATTTCAAAAATAATGTAAACTATGAGAAGTTCCAACACTGGATGAATACTAGTTTATTTATAAAATATACATGAATACTATAAACGCGAATACATTGCGAATACGAATACGCGTACGCGAACACTTTTAACCGGTCTCGTGAAAGTAATTACGGGTTACTCGTTATTCTAACGAGCTGGGTCCGTTCCACCATTCAGCGGACCCGAGCCGTGCTTCACAACTTTTAGATTTTGATTAGAGTTTAAAAAAGTTTTAGCTCTAAAATACATGTGTGAGTAATTGGATTTTGTATTCAGTCGCGTTATAACGAGGTGGTAACGGAAAAATCATTTCGTTATATATTAAACTTGGTATATGATTCATAGTTATATAGTTATATTCATTTATATGAACGATACATAAACAGTTAATTTATAAAATATGAAACTATAATAAAAAAGTGGAATTCCAAGCAAACATTGCTAGTAAATAAATAAAAAATAATAATTAATTGCTAATATAAATAAAGAATCGATTTAAGCCAAATGTGCAACAAAACTTTAGCGCATACACTCTTCCACTTGCCAAGTATTTTTACCCGACCGCGTCAGAAGGGGGATTCGAGCGTATGTATGTATTCGTATGTATGTATGTCCCATTTTTTGGCACGCGCTACAGCCCAAACGGCTTGACGGACTGTGACGTATGACATATCATTAGTGTGAAGGTAAGTAACGTCATATAAAACTTGAGTTCCGATTGAAGTTACTCACCAATGCGTTGCTACTTCCGAGGGCTAAAATGGTCTCTTCATATAAAAGCCGGCAACCACACACTTCCAATGTAACTCAAACTACTTCGCGCTAGAAACAGGTATACCGATGCTTAGTTCTCGAACCGTCTACAATAGTCTCTTCATATAAAAGCCAGCAACCACACGCTTCCAATGTAACTCAAACTACTTCGCGCTAGAAACAGGTGTACCGATTCTTACTTCTCGAACCGTCCTAGCGAAATATGAACCCAGGTCAGTGCAGAGGCCTTGGTCCCATATAATTTATATGCAATAAATGTGTCGTTACGAGCATTTCATCGTAATCCAATTTGCAAACGCGATGCAGTTATCAACATCGGTTGACGGTAATGACTGCTGTCGATTTAACTCGATTACGCGGCATCGATGCTGGCTTAAAAACTGATTTAATTATTCATTTATTCATAAATTTGTTATATATTAAAAGTGTTTAAAAACTATGTAGTCCATCGGATGATAATACTTATAGTCATTCCCAACAAACCCTTAACAATTTCTACAAGAGATTACGAACAGGTACTATATCCCTGAAGACTAAGTTATGTGGAATATTTCCTCTGTTCATATTAATATCTTTGTCTAACATGCTTTTGATAAGATTGTAGCAGCAAACAAAGTTGCAGTTCACCTGATAGAATGGCATTTGTCTTTAGACTAATATTACCGCGAAACTGATACATTTTAATATGTTACGGGTACTCACTATGTGGTTTTTGAATTTCTTTTTGCCAATATTTCGACCCAGTTACATGGATCGTGGTCACGGCGAAACGGTGATCGTGGTCAGGATCAACCACGATCCATGTAACTGGGTCGAAATATTGGCAAAAAGAAATTCAAAAACCACATATCGTGAGTACCCGTAACATATTAAAATCGTATTTGTCGTCCACACCTAACTACATATAGAACAGGATTTTTACCTGATACTATCACAGATACCTGTCCTGATAACTAAGATGACACACATACTTCCATTGCTTCGAAAACCAAATCAAATATCTTCATAAGTTGCTGCTTTGATTACTAAATAAATTTTATCGCTATCAAAGCAACTTTTAAGTTTATATAAAAATATTTTAAGTAAAAATTAAAATATCATTACAAGAAGCTGGAAAATTAAATTCTCCAATTAACATCGCTTATGCTTAAGTATTCCTTCATAATGATACCACTTATTCCGTATTCTCTTGCAATTAATTTTGTTAAAACTTTTCTTTGAAGCGACTAATAAAGTATTTCATTGTATAGCGCTCCGTTGTGCAAGTTACAGTTGGTATAACTCGTAATGAAGCCTGCATAAAGTTTAACTTTGATCTGAGTCCAAAGTCATAATGTTGACTCACTTCACAAGATACCATGCCGAACACGGGTTTCAAATTTTACGCAAAAGTCCTTATAGAAAATATCATTTATTTCTCTGGAGAGTTCGCGAATTTTCGTCATTCTGCGTAAAAGTGCCGTCAAAATCGTTGCAGACAAGATATTCAGGCAAAATATGATAGACATACATACAGACAATCCTAATAATAGTACAAGCAAAAAAAGCGTTTTTATTGCATTATTATTACTTCTTCTGTTGTATTAGTTTGACAAAAATACTGAATAGGTATTATTTTGCTCGTTAAATTGACGTTAAAAGATCAAAAATATAGAGATGATTAAAAAACGTTTCGTACTTTTGTAATAAGTTCATTTTTCCAAGAAAGAAGAATCCTTCTTTGTCATAACATGTTATCTAATAAAATCTACAAGTAACACATTTTTTAATAAACCTAATGGCTCCAATGCTTTTAGGAAATAAGGCCACTCACGCGTAAAAATAACTTTGCTAACCCAGAAATATGCCGTGACGTCAGTACCTAAAAGAGTAATGCGGCGTATCCTGTCCTAATTCAGTTTGTTGAGCAAACACGAAATTTGTCTGTCATTCCTGCGAGATATAAAATCATGTTACTTGCTTATTGTAGCGATTTAGATATGAAGATTATAATGTAAGCAATCTTAAAGTGTTCTATATTTGGAAGCTTCAAAAGTGGTAGAAACTTTTGTGATTTGACTCTTTATAAGAATAAAGTAGCAAACAAACATGCAGTCCACCTCACGATAAGAAGTCACTGCCGACCATGGACATATCTAAGGTCAAACAGAACAGGGATTCTATCAAAAGTCATGGATGCGTTGCTACTCCTGAGGACTAATGGTTGCCTAAGTGGGCCGATGACACACCCGACGATTCCACAACCCCTATTCTACTTTACGCTTGCAGTGGTAAACGTTACTATGTTTTAGGTGAAAGGGTTTTTTAAGGACCTCATTTTGGTCCTCAAGAGTAGTGAGGCATCTTTAGGTAAGTATAGTTAAGACTCCAAACCTGTATGAGTTTGCTATGATCTACCGCCAGGTAGACTGGTGACAACACAACTTTTCTAAAACTAAACTTCTACGATGCCAAAGTCGTAATAAATTCTTGGATTTGAATCAAATAAAATTATTTGAAATCAAGATCAATTTGTCCAATTTAATAGAAATTCCTTATACTATATGAAAGATTTGCATTAATAGATTTTGTCTTAAGATCTGAAGATTCCAATCGAGGACACATGCCATTATCGAGAAGAAAGTTACTCCTAACGTCATTTAAGACGTGAATGCCACCAACAATAAAATTGAATCGTTTAGTCGACAATCTTATAAATCATCTTCTTACAGATTGCAAGCAAAAAGGGATAGAAACTTCGAAAGCACGATATAAATCTACTGAGGGATCGGCTGATTATTTATTGGTCTTGATAAAAACGATGTTGTATCAACGGGTAGAACGTTCAGCAAGTTGCGTCGTTAATATCGGAATGGGAAGATTTACGGTGTTTCGAAGCAGGGCTGCCATTAAAGTTGTTGTGTATTATCAGGCCGTTATTTTATGATGCTTCGAACTTGGGTTTTGATGGTGGAATAAAATTTACTGTAACATTTTCGTCGATCGTAGCCAAATTGTGGAATTGTACTTTGGCAAATGTTTCGTCGCAATTTTATCTAACGGGACCACGAAATAAGCTATATTCCAAGTATTTACTGAGGTAAAATATTCAATCATTTGATGTTAAATTTAAATAAGACAATTTTTTATAAAGAATTGCTACAAATGCGATTCTCGGGACCATGGACTTTAGGGAATGCTAGCAATGAGCGTAGAAAGGGCAACATTTACTCGAAACACAATACGTTGTTATCAATAGCAATGATTCCTTTCAAACGACCTTAGGCTAAAAGGCGAAGGTAACACAACAAACGTTAAAGAGTTAGGGTGAAAACAAAAAAAATCAATGTATGTTACGTAATCCTTAAAGTACGTTAGCGTCGTAACTTTCACGGACTTTAACGCATTTGCAAAGTAAAGCAATATTTGACGCAGTTAGGATTTGAGTGAAGACCGTTAGTGGCAAAATTTCATACGCTTTTATTTTTTGAATGGCATATTAAACCGCAAATCGCTATTTCTATCCTTGGTAGTCATACGATTTAGAATCTTCT
>DWLI01003875.1:0-11380 GCA_018249915.1 Cecropterus dorantes dorantes
TTGGTATTTCCCAACGCGACCGAATTCACAATGATGAAATCCGTAGGAAAACGAAGGTTACCGACACAGCTCTCATAATCAGTAAGCTGAAGTGGCAATGGGTGGGCCACATCGTTCGTAGGGCAAATAACCGATGGGGTAGAAGAGTCCTCGAATGGAAACCACGTCTTGGCAAAAGGAATGTAGGCCGCCCTCCGACCAGGTGGACTGATGACTTGAAGACGGCGGGTAACCGCTGGATTCAGAAGGCTCAGAACCGGTCGGAGTGGCGCCGATTACGGGAGGCCTATGTCCAGCAGTGAACTTCCAAAGGCTTATAGATAGGTAGATAGACTGATGTTCGTGGACAGTCGTCACTTTCCATCAGGTGGATTAAAAATTTGCCACTTCAACGTTATAAAAAGCTTCTGGCAAAATCTATTTATAGCAAAAACTACGTTAGTTCATATGTAACGTTGCTCTCTACCAGCTTTTACGCGGGATTTACCTCACTAGAATATTCCTATGTAGTTTTTGAAGCAGCAGCCTTTGTTCCGGCTTTATTCGAATTTATCTTTTATCTTTGTGTTAAGAAAACATTGCGAGTGCATTTTTGGGGAATAATTTTGACAATGCTTTTTGTGACGTTATCTCGTTCAAAGGAAACCGGGTCAGGTCTTTGTGTTCTATTATATAACAGCTAAATATTCATAGATATATGAAAATACTACTTTTGCCCGCGGCTCTTTTCAATTTGGGTTATATTTATGGTGGAGAACATCATAAAGTATGTGTATACCCAATTTTGTTTAAATTTAAACAGTAGTATTTGCGTGCAATAATTACAAACATCCATTCATTGTCTCAAACTTTTGTCTTTATGATATTAGTAATATTAGATAGATAATGATAAATCTGTAGAATGAAAGCCTGAAATTCAAACTTTTGTTTATTCTTTTATTTATTTTTTCTGATGTACTCGTATTATTTATTTATAATTTTTATCTTGCACAAATAGTATTCTTCATTATAGCATGTAGATCATAGAAAGTGGTCTCTATGCTTGAAATCTATAAACAACGTTATATTGAACATGAACCCTATTTGAAGTCTATTATAGACCATTGCTACTTTCAAGTATTTAAATGGCCTCGTATAATGGAATCTCGCGGCATACACACCCTTCCACCGAAATGCAAGAACTTCGTCACTCTTTAAATAGATATGGCGGTGGTATTTGCTCTGTCGAACTATCAAGGTGTTGGTATTTGAAGCTGGTAGAACTCTTTGTGGTTCGATTCCGGAAGCACCATCGCCACACTTACTCGTATTTCCTAATAACAGCAGTGTTATGCGCTGTTGTGTTCTAGTCTGAAAGGGAGACATACTTTTCCGAGGTATTCCATCTTAATCCTCAGGGGTAAAAACCTATCTTTGGCTAACCTTGGGTGAGACTTTGATCTTAACTAGTGTTGATTACAGATGTTCATGGGCGGTAGTAGCCACTTACCTTCAGGTGGGCTGCACGTTTGCTACTTACATACTGTAAAAAAAACTCATTCTACCATTTCGTAAGATGTATACTGACATAATTGTTTTCTTTTTTCTTTTCTTTCTCAGATTAATTTTATGTGTATCTCAATTTCAGGTGCAGAAACCGCTAAGCAGTAGAGCGAGCCACTTAGAAAGGAGTGCGGGCCCGCCGGCAGGTCGGGCCCGCCACGGGAACAAATTCAGTAAGTAAAAAAATTAAATGTAGCGACTGTATTCTTTGTTACCCTTAAGGTGGTAGAACTCTTTGTGGTTTGACTCCGGAAGCACCACTGCCACACCTACTTCTGCCTAATAACTGCAGTGCAATGCACTGTTGTGTTCTAATCTGAAGGGTGTGATAAGGGAGACATACTTTTGCAAGGCATTCTATCTTAGTCCTCAGGGGTAGCAACGCATCTGTGGC
This sequence comes from Cecropterus dorantes dorantes, assembly GCA_018249915.1. Lineage (NCBI taxonomy): Eukaryota > Metazoa > Arthropoda > Insecta > Lepidoptera > Hesperiidae > Cecropterus > Cecropterus dorantes. The sequence continues at coordinate 1,937 of DWLI01003875.1, forward strand.
TAACCTTAGGTGAGACTTTGATCTTACCTAGGGTGGATAACAGTCCATGGGCGGCAGTAGCAACTTACCATTAGGAGGGCTTCATGCTCGTTTGCTACTTGAATTTATATATATATATATATCCCTAGATCCCCCTACATGCACATATATGTGTATATGTGTGTATGTACCGAGTAATCTCCTAGAAAAAGGTGTCTTACAGGGCACAGCGTTACGTGGTATGTAGGCGTTGGATGATATAGCTTTCAGTTTGCGTCCATGCATAACTAGTCGATTTGGTTATGATTCTTGGATCACAGTGTCACAAAGATCAGGCAAATAACATTCTCATTTTTATATTACCATGTCATTAGTCATAATGACATGGTTATATATTAATATTAGTGTGATTGTCAAATCACAATGTACTTATTGGATTTGGATACAATTTATGGCCTAGATTAATACATAGGCTTCTTTTTACCGTGACCCATGATCCAAGCGGACAGAGCTGCCAGAATAAGCTAGTAAAAAATAAATCAATGTTAGTCTCAATATTACTAAGCAACAGCTCTGTGATACAATGTGTTAAAGTTTCTGACTAAAATTTTAGACCTCAAGATCTGACTTGGACTAAACGAAATCATTAATTAAAGAGAGAAGCGACAGAAAATGGTACCTGATGGCCGTTTTGAAATCTTAACAAAAATCCACTTATTTTCCATCCCCTTGATCTGTTTGTCTGCGCTGCGCTTAGCGTCGAGTGCATTTGAAATTCCTAGGATTCAAAATTTGTAAAATTGATCATTTTATTATCTACTTAGTATGTTTTTACCCGACTGCGTCAGAAGGAGCTAATGTTTTTCGAGCGTATGCGTATATGTCTATTTCTTGGGGACAAGCTTGAGCTTTATCTCATGACCCATGCTAGCTAGACAGTGGAAACTTTCACAGAGGACAAATTTCTGTTGCCGCTGTAACAAAAAATACTAATAAGAAAATAAAATAAATATTAATGGGGGTATCGATACAACAAACATATTTTTGTCGTTTTTATAGATATGGAAAAGAACAGTATACGGAAACCGTCGTGCGCGAGACCAACTCGCACATGGCCAGTTTTTTCTTTTACAAAGAATTTCACACGGTATTTTTTATTATTGGTTTTTAAGTGTCTTTTTTTAAAGTTTTTTGTATTTGTACTTATTAATGCATTAATTCAATTGTAGTTTAGAAGACATTCATTTTCCGTTCCAATTAAGTACGAAACTAATTTACAGGAGTAACAATGGATCAATTACGACCTACTAGATCGTAACTAATCCGTTGCCTGAGAACAGTTTCTACTAGTGTTTTGACCCGTTATAATGAATCTATAGGTCACTTAATTCCACTGTATCTAGATTAATCAATCCCTGAGTTTAAACAATATGGACACCCATTTTTTCAAATGCTTATTTATTTTATTTTATTAATCACTTTTATAATTAAATCTTTTTAACAATAATATGCATAAAAATATAACTTACACGTAAAAGGAACATTACCAAATTAAATATAAAAAGCTGCTTCTAAATTGCTGTCCATAGGATGAGTTCCCAGAATGCTGGCAACATTACCTCGTTGAATAGCAAGGCCAATTCGTTGACCGAAGTACGTACAAGCATTCTGATCGTTCGTTGACTCTATCAAACGTTTGGACAAATGCTTAAAAATAATTTAGCATTTAATGCCCACGGTCCCATAGTTCCAGAAATATGTACGCCAAATTCTCCAAACGCCAATTCCAGAAATATGTGATCTTTATTTAGACTTCCATATTTCTGGCACTTGTGAATTTCGGCATCAGACGCCGAATTTAAAATTCCAAAAAAATACAAAAAATAGAGTCGTTAGATTTTAATAACCTATTATGTTAAGATTCTGAAAATGCATCCATCTCTAGAAAATAATGTTTTTAATTATTGAGTATATTAAATAATAGTAAATAAGTTTATTTAAAATAGTCATGAAGCTAACTTAGTAGAATTGCAGTAAACCTAATGTTACACAACTAAATGAAGATTCCAGATAGACGAAAGCCGAAAGCTGAACAGACGCCGAATGTTTTAACCATAACGGGAATACTATTTACATAAACAGCTTCCTGAGAACTTTACAGTTTATTTACACAACACAAACAATGCTTACACGATTCCGACGTACGGACGGACGGACAACAGCTGCGAAAGTCTGTTCCACTTTGCACTCAAAGAATGGCTCCCAAAATAAATGTTTGGACTACAAAGGTGTTTTGTAACATTCATAAATCATTAGTTCATAGTTAACGCTAAGGAAACGGTTTAAAGTTTAACTTGAACCTGTGAGGTTACACATCCAGGAATGGTTGGGGAAAGATTTATGTATGCGTAATGCATGGAATTCGGTTTGATTGATTAACAATGAATGGAAAACGTTGAAGTTGAAAAATAACAGAGTTTGGGACGTGGAAGGATTTTTTGATTGAAGCAGTAAACGAGCTTACAGACAGTTAAGGTCACTGAATAGTTAGTTAGCGATGTGTTAGTAAATCTGAAGACGTCATCGGTGAGCTATATGTTAGTCAATATTTTGTTTAACAAATATTTTAAATCTGAAGATGCTTAATTGTCGACTTGCTTTATATGAGATGACTACCTTACTCCCTGGGAGTAGCAACGCATCTATTTAAGTCAGACACAACCCCTGATCTATATAAAGTGGCTTTGAGATGACCATGGGCATCAGTGACCACTTACTATAAGGTAGACCGCATGGCCGTCTCATAATTTCCGTCTAATAATAAAAAAATTATCAACTTGCATTATTTTATAAAGAATAAATAGATGCGGCGAATGAACCACCTACCCTCCAAAGAAGATACAAATCTTCTAGATTTTATTTCTTTTTCCTTTCAAAACAACAGTAAGTATAGTATTCCAGAAAACGTACTTGCTTTATTTTAAGTTTAGGACCATACCAAATCGTGCAATATAAATAATATGAAAGACTACCAGATTTTTTTCCCAAAGAAATAAAATAGTGGTTCTGTAGAATTTAGTGGCGCTTATTTGAGTCCCTTGTGTATAGTATGAGGTAAAACTGTTGAATAAATTCACGAAACTGCTTTGACTTTAACAAAACAAGTTCTTTTACGTTTCGCTTTGACCCTTCAAATGAAATTGTCTTTGGATTTGATGCTTACCAACTACTTCATGTCGATTCCATGACGTAGTCTCATAAATTTGATCGTGGAACCTACTATTCCAATACTGCAAAAAAAAAAAAAAATAACAAAAAACATCACCGACTTCCATGCCACAGAAAAGTAAAAGATAATTCAAATATATGTTGGTTTAGTACATAGACAGTATATAGTACATAGTCCTGTAGTCGGCGCTCAACATACTTCGCTAGATCACGACGACTAAACCACGTTCTACGAGTATATGAGCGCCGACTTCAGAACTATGTACTATGAAAGAAATCGTGTTTTTCCAATTTTCCGGGAAAAGTTCCGAAAATTTTCCAATTTCTATAAAATGGGACCCCATGTGAAACTAACAGTATGTGCCGGATCGTTAGAATAATAGATCCGCAAATACGGATACAAATACGGATTAGTGGTGTCCAGATCCAAGCATACGGATACGGATTTTAGCTTTCGTACAAATTTACTTACTTGATGCGCGTCCTTGAAGCGACAGTTGCATTATTAACGATTCGGCCTGTACCCTTAGTACGATTTTATTACTTTTTTCAAAACAATTATTGTTTTCGTTTTCTCCTAACGTTGAAAAATACACTATATCATTATATATACTAACACAAATTGTTAAGATATGTGTTTGATTTTTGCAATAAAATATCCTAAAGATATGATAATATTAAAAAATATGGCATTCAATACTATTTCATTGCTAACTAATCTTTAACATTTTGTATATGATTAATTTATAAATAACTGGGTGTGTTGCGCGGTTTCACCCGCTATTAAATAAGAAAAAATAACAAACAAGCCTTTCTCAATAAATGGACTATTCAATACAAAGAGAATTTTTAAATTCTAACCAGTAGTTTCTGAGATTAGCCCGTTTGACCAAACAAATCTACTGCTTTATAATATTAGTACAGATATGAATTTGATTATAGGCATAAAAGATCAGTTTGAGATCCATAAAGTAGGAGATACGGTTAGGGATCTTTGTCTTGCCTCGCATATCAGGATCTACGGATCTCCAACACATCACTAATAGCAATCCACATACGACCAGCATAGACCTAAGTCCTCATTTTAAGACCTGCGGGACCAGTGGGACAATAATGGGTTAACGATGGACAAACTACGGATTAATGCTTTCATCTTCCCGATTCTCATTAGCTGTCAAACGAGAGCCTTAACAGAGCAGGCTAAATGAAACGCAACTGAACCAAAGCGCATATGTTGCATTCAAATAAACAGAGCGTTGTCTCATCGCGGGTGCGTCTGCGCAGATGGTTTCGGATCAAAACATTCCTTTTTTGTTCCGGTTGGAGCATAGGGTTGCCAGGCTCAAGTATAAGATTAAAACACAACTAGACCTAGTTTTTTCATGTCATATCAATGTAAATAACTGATTTAAAAATGAACCAAATTTAAAAAATACAAATTAGAATTAAAACACATTTAATGGGATCAAATTTCTTCAAAGTACTTGTATAGCAATTTTTTATCTGGATGTATGTACTTTTTTATTGATTTTTTTTACATTTTTAAAACATAAACCTTTAATACCGGAGACTTCAGCGTTTAATACCTGCGTAATCAGAGATTAAATTGGTGAATTAAGAGTAGATATGCCAAGATCATATAAACTTTTTTCGTGTCATTGAAAACAGGACTAGTGGCAGCCCTAGAATCATCCCGCCGTTTAATCTTATTGGGTTGAGTGGTAAGTTATGGGGTTGCTTGTCGGCTAGCTAGTTTTTTGTTTGCATTTAATTTTAATAAAATTTCAAGTTCTTGGTAAATTAAGAGTTTCGATATCAGAATGTTACAAAAGCTACTTATGTGGCGCAGTGGTTAACCGTACGTGTTGCACGCGCAAAAGGTTCCGGGTTCGTTCAGGTGAAGGATTTAAATTTGTTGTGTGAGTGTTTGATTTTTCGTGATTATTTAAGGTATTCTTGTCGCTTACATTTATGATGTAATTCTACTGCTACTTTTAACAAAGTTTTAAATATATTTGTGTCTTCAAGAATTTTATATATTTAGTGGGGAAATAACATGTGATAATATGTTATTTCCCCCCAAAATATTTGTAAAAAAAACTAATTCATGTAAATTGTAATAACACTGGAATACGTAATATCACTTTTTACCCACTTTGATGTACAATAAGTTGCAGGATGCAAAGATAAATCAGTTATAGAGCAAAACTAAATTTAGTCTTCGGAAATGTCACATTAATTAAGATAAGGCGCCTGTTGGGCAACTGTTGAAGTATCTATTAATAGAAATGAGGGTGAGTTATTTCTTGAAAGAATTGCTTAAATCCACGCTAAATATAGGCTGCTTTAAATAATCCTGTAAACGATACGTTTATCCCGTAGGATTAGGGTCTTTGAGCTAATATTAGATGCCATATGGAGGTTAAGGAGAAAAGAAATTAAGTTTAAGAATTCTTAGTAAAATCGTTCCCAGTCCCTTTCTAAGATGTACTCCGATCGTGGGTGTCATGTTTTCACTAAGATTTCGACTAAAATCATTTGAACTACGCCCTGAACCTACAAACAGCTTTATGTCATCAAAGGAATTAGTCTGGATTTTGTGGGCAAATTGTGTATGTACAAAAACCGTCTCTGATTATTGTTGAATTACTGAATAATTGATAACACACATAACAGGTGAGCAGTCATGGCTTTCATTCATTAGTGGTTTGAAATTCGGCTCCTCAATCTCGGAGCCGGATAGTCTGCGTGCCCTGGAATGTGCCCTGGACGTAGGTGCCCTACCTACGTCACAGGAAAAATTCTAGTATTGGACTATGAGTGTAGAAAGTTATTTGTTAATTGTTCTTTCGTTGCTATGATTTAAACAAGATATTATTATAATACAAAAATCCTATTGCTAAAACTGGAAGTAACATTCGGGTACTTGGTTCTTATAATCAATTATTTAATTTAATGCTTGTCAAGAGTTTACGCCCGAATAGTAATAAGAAAGTGTTATAATGTATACACTTTTGTTATGGTTTATTCTGTTATTTTAGTTGATATCCACACTGTTATGATAATTAAAAAAAAACTTCTGGTTTTCTTTTCTCAGGCGCCATATTGAAAAAGGAGTCTCTGTCACCCTACAATCTGAGGCGATTCCAATATGTCATATGTTACAATACGCGCGTGCAGAAGAAATTGACATACATACATACATACATGCGCTCGTAAAACATCACCCTCCGTCTGACGCAGTCGGTTAAAAGAGTAACATCGTTCACTTTCGTTCGATCCATGAAAGAGTAGATATACTTCCATTTTGTGTGCATTGCACAACATCCCAATACCGACCCTTAAATGGCGTAATCCCTGTTCGTCCATTTCAATGCTGGATAGGGTTTTCAAGGGGATTACGAGTAATGAAAGCTTCGAGAGCTTTAAAAAATCAACGGATTATACCTGCAGCTTTTTTATAACCCACTACTACCTACATGCATTTCCCCAAATTTGGGAAAGGACTCAAATTTCCCAAATGGGAAAAGGTTTCAAATATTCAGTATGTGGGCCATAGGCATTAAATACATCTGAATAGTCATCATCATAGGAAAATGTATACCTAACACGGCCATTTCTAGTTTTTTTATCAGATTGAAGTAGCAAAGAAGCATGCAAGCCATCTGATGGTTACTGATACCCATGGAAATCTATAAGCTTCATATAGGATAGTTCTATCTGAAGTTAGTCAGAGATGCGTTGCTACTCTCAAAGATTAATCTGGTCGCCTCATATTTAAGCGAGTCGATCAGCACAATGAAGCAGTTCTTGCGTTTTGGTGGAAGGGTGTGGTTGCCGAATAATTTATTTAAGGCGACTATTTTATTTTTCATTTTCATATTTTTTTGATTAGCTTTCATTTTCATATTTTTCTGATTAGCGGTGCGTCTATAATTGATTCAGCTAGAACCCATGTTCCTTATAAAGTTACTTACAGACGTCAATGAGTGACATTGAAAACTATCTAACATTAATTATCTGCATACTACTTTCCTATTAAGTTTATAAAAAAACAACCGAAGCACGTGGAAAAAGCCTGCAAGATTCCGATCACAAATGGGATAAAATTCTTGAAGATTTGGTTAAAGCACCGATTAAGTCACATTATTTTAGATTTACAAGTGAATGTTGAACGAGTATCGATGTTTTCTAACCACGCATGAGGTTTCAGGGAGAGTTTAACAATTGCTTTCCAGTGATACTCGGAACTGCTTACGTGCTTTTCAATGCACGGAAACTTGCATGTAGCCACCAACAGTCGCCAGTGTAATTTCCGACAAATTCTGACGTTGGTTTTTTTTTCGTATATTAGGAACTAAACAAGCCAAAGGCTACAATTACGCAATTTTTAATAAACGGCGGGACTAAACACACTTTACCTGTATATTGTAGTGCTCACAATGTTTTATAGTATGAAAGTAGCGACCTAATGGTAAGTGGCTACTGCCGCCCAAGTACATTTGTAATCAACTCTAGGTAAGATCATAGTCCCACCTAAGGTTACCTACAGATGCGCTGCTACCCCTGAGGTCTAAGATGGCATGCCTTGGAAAAATTATGTCTCCCTTTCCACACCCTTCAGACCAGAAGACAGCAGCACTTAACACTGTTGTTATTAGGCAGAAATAGGTGTGGCGGTTGTGCTTGCGGAGTTGAACCACAAAGAGTTCTACCACTTCAAAAAGGATTTATACGTTTTTTCGAGGCTACGCGCTTATTTTATTGGTATATTACATATATCACAAATATTATACAATATTTAACAAATTCGAGACAGTTAATACTTAATCCATATATCTAACAATTCGCACTGGAGAAGCGTGGTTCATTATAACGTTATATCCGTAAAGAAAATAATTTAGTATCCAACATAACAACACTAATACATTCAACTGCCAATAAATTTCTCAGTAGAATCCCAAACGTCAGTACTCCCGACAATGTAGCCGCATTCGCAACAATTACAACACTAATTGCCCCTGCGCTATACACTGCGGGTTCCTCAGCCACCTGCCAATTGAGGCTCCCGTTAACCACCAATGTTATTTACGATGCAGCAATAAATCGGACAGCGAGGAATTATTTATGCTGAGAATAGATAACAGGATTCTGCTAGTGAAATTAATTGACGCGGTTTCCAATTCTGACATTTATTCGCAGGTATTGTTGATAGTGTTTGAAAATATTTCTGAAATATTAAAAATGAAAATAGCGGACTTAATTTTAAAAAGACTTCAATCTTTTACGTATGTTTAATAAAGCAAGTATTTTTTATTATGTCATCCAAATTGTATGTGATAATTTTTTATATAACAAATAGGGCATTTTATCGTTATTACGACAAAACGCATGCCTGTAAAGTATTTGAAATATTGCAAAACACATTTAAGAAATCATGAAACCAATTTTTGAAACGTTTCCTCTTTTAATTTGTCTATTTTTTTGTTGCATTGTACTCATTAGGTTGATAATATTATTGCAAATAAGAATCCAAAAAATATTGATGGACTTTTGTTGTAATTTAAATCCATTTGTTGACATAGTTGCCCGAAAGTAAGACAGACGCCTTACACTTAACATTACGAACATACATTGAAGCAGCGTTATTCACGTTTACGATCCGGTAATAAATTGGATACAATATGGGCGAGTTGATGAGCTCACGGGTCGAATACGCTGTACTTAATTGAAGTGTTGCTTGAAGATTGATGGAGTGAGTTGCAGTTGGTGTAATGTAAGCTGAGGGCCATAAGACGGTTCGAGCGTCAATCGCTTGGCGTTACAAGCTATAGCGTTTAACAAAAAAAATAATGCAAATTGTAACAATTATGAGGAATAATTCAAAATGAGATTAACGTTTTAGGAGTTAAAGGTGTCGTTCGATGAAAATACCACCGCCACATATATTTCCGCCTAATATTTGCAGTGTTGTGGTCTGAAGGGTGTGGTAAGGGACACATACTTATCCGAGGAATTCCAACTTAGTCCCCAGGGGTAGCAACGCATCTGTGGCTAACCTCAGGTAAGATTCTGATTTTATCTGGGATCGATTATAGATGTCCATAGGCGGCAGTGACCAATTACAATACCATCAGGTGCACTGCACGCTTGCTACTTCCATATTCCACGTACACGGTAGAAATTAAACTACTGAAAAGTACAAGAGATAGAGGTTGTTAGATAAGAGTTAGCTAT
>DWLI01003876.1:0-11380 GCA_018249915.1 Cecropterus dorantes dorantes
AAGGTTGAAAGGTGTGGATGCCGGCTCACTTATATATGAGGCGACCATCCCAGGCCTCGTAAGTAGCAAGCATCTATGATCCCTCAGATACAACCCCTGTTCTATATGAAGTAGCTTGCAGATGTCCATGGGCGTCATTAACCACATACCATCTGATGGACTAAGTGCTCGTTTGCTACATAAATCTAATAAAAAAAATAGAAAATAGTACAACTAGTTCGACGACACCGGTTTCATGTACCTATAGTGGGATTTATCTAAGTTATAAGGATTTACCTTACTAGTACGAAAAGTTTCAATGTACTTGGCATCAGTCAGTCATCGTGACCTGTTCTATATGGCGTTGAAGAGTCCTCCAAGCATCGTATGAGTGTTAGCACTTATCCAGCTTAAGTTGTATCCTAAAATACTTCTAAATGTTATCAATAATTGAGGGAAAGAAAAAAATTAAAGCAACCCTTAGATTAGAAGATGAAACTAAATGAAATCAGACAATCTCATAGAAAGGCCAAAACGAATGTAACAAAGAATTTAGAAACATTCACTAAAGAGAACCACGGGGATTGATCAATTGTGTTCCGGTTTCTATTTAGGTGTTGATTTTGCTCTAAGCATAAAACCAAACTTGATTCCATCCGTTCTTGCTCTTAGTCTTAATAATGGGCGTAATCTTGATTGTCAATCTGTCGCGAGGACTTGATATATCTGGAGTTTCGATTCTGGTTTACTGTTTCTGCTGAGTCCCGATTTTAATTATAATTTTATGCCTAGTTGTGAATGGGCCCCATTTGTGTAGTATTGAAGAAAATGTTTTTCAAACGTATGTCCATTTCTTCAACACACACTTAACCCCAAACGGTTTCACGGATTGTGGCATATAACATATCAATAGAATCGTTTCAGTTTGCAGAGTAACACATGTAGGCTATGTAGGCTATTTGGGGTAGATGTACGTGTTTTTTTATTATGATGACAACGGGTAATATTATATTTATTACATTATTAACTTAACCTCTTGAGTTAGACATTTTCAGTAATGCAATTAGTTAGTTTTCTAGATTACATTTTATAGGAATTGCTTATATTAAAATTACACACTCGTGTTATTACAGGGACGCCCCTAAAATATAACTTTTCAATGTTTATTAAGTTATTTATCTTATAAATCAAGCAGTTGATGATAAAATGGAACCACGGACTATGTTTGACGTCACATTTAGTTTGTTAGGGCACAACAGAGAGGTCAATCTCATTACGTTCCATCCATTACCAAGTTTCTATTAAGTTATAGACGTAAGAGAAACATTGTCATCAATCAATCTCGAAACAAGAGGTTGTTACGATCAGTTGTGTGCCCAAAATAAAAAGTTCGCGAAGAGAAAACAAATTAGCTTATCGCGTTATTTATAAATATGGTAGCATAAAATATATTTAAAGGCAAGTTTCCTAATACGGCTCCGTTCGGGTACATCCCTAAACACGATTAGATTTTTACGCAAGAAGTTTAAGAATATGATGAAAGTAACCGAAATTTGTCAGAAAAAATACACAACAGGGGTTCTACTTCGACGAATGAGAAATAGGGCGGAAATTTTGCAAGTCTTATTCCAACGAAGCAGTGGCAGTAGCATGGGGGAGGGAGGGGGGGAGCGGAGAAGGCCCTGGCTCCACGTAACTTTTAATTTTTTTTTGTAGAAAAAACTCAACTAGCACTCCTAGGCATTTTGGCAGCAAAATATTTAGACTAGACAACTTTTTTTGATCGTCAAATTGCAGAGACACAAGAGTCCAAGACAATTTAGGTTTTGCGATCATTTTTTTTGTCGTCAAATTGCAGAAACACAACAGTTGGAGACTATTTAGGTTTTGAGATCATTTAATGGCGTTAAATTGCAGAGACACAAGAGTCAAAGACAATCTAAGTTTTAAGACCTTGTTTTTTGTCATCAAATTGCAGAGACACAAGAGTCAAAGATTATTTAGATTTTGAGATCATTTTATGGCGTTAAATTGAAGAGACACAATAGTCAAAGACTATTTAGATTTTGCGATCAATTATTTGTCGTCAAATTGCAGAGACGCAAGTTTCGAAGACTATTTAGGTATTGCGGTAATTTTTTTGTTGTCTAGTTATAGAGACACAAGAGTAAAAGACTACTTAGGTTTTGCGACCATTTTTTTGTCGTCAAATTGCAGAGGCAAAGGTATCAAATATTATTCAATTTTGATTTTGCCTTTTGTGTTTCGTCGTATAAAATTCCAACATGGGTGGGCGTTGAATTCAACTTCAGCCCCGAGTGACATCAACCCACGCTATGCCATTGCAACAAAGCATTCTAGCCCTGATATACTCGTAACTATATTACATTTTGTGTAAAATAGCATAATTAAATACTGATTTATACATTCATTATGTTTATTATATTAAACTCAGTGATAATTATGAATCTCAGCTGCTCACTTTGAAGTTAGGGATTCAATTTCAAAGTCTGTCATAGTAATATTATTTGCTTTAACATTTACTGAAAATGTTGTGTTGAACTATAAATAAACTTAACTAAACTTAGAATTCTCGCTAATGTCTTTCAAAATTGAGTGTTTTTTTATAATACTGAAAAAGCAAATATGCATGCAGTCCACCCGATGGTCAGTGGCTACTGCCGCTCATGGTCATATGCAATCAATCCCAGATAACATTTTTACCCTGGATTGGCTACAGATTCGTTGCTACTCTACTGTAGCCAGTATGTCTTCTTTACTACGACCTTTAGTTTAGACCACAGCAGCGTTTAACACTGTTGTTAAGCAGAAATAGACCTGGCCGTGATACTTCAGAGTCAAAACACAAAGGACCTTCTATCACTTTCAAAACGACCAACTAGGAATTATTACTGTCGTCATGAACGCTTGACAAGATCTCCTCTCACAGAATGAATTGTTAAGGCTATAGTCTACCACATTGACCAACTGTGTATTGGTGCACAGTAATAACAATTTATACAGTACGTCATAATCGCAGTGATGTGCCTTAAACTTATGTTTTGGAAAGTAGTTTTTGAATCACTCACCAGTATAGTCCGACCGGGGAAGTACCAGTGTACACTGAACATACCTATTTCAAACGTTAAGCAGTTCTTGCATTTTAATACACCCTTCCACTAAAACGGTGCCAGGCTATAAATATAAGGTGACCATCGTAGTCCCTGGGAGTAGCAACGCATCTTTAATCAACCTTAGAGCTCCTGTTTTCTATGAAATTGCTGACTGATTTCCATGACCGGCAGTGACCACTTACCATCAGATGAATTGCATGCTAGTTCAGCCTTATAAATCAATCAGTAGGGCTTTAATGGAAATACAAAATTTTAGTGATACTAAAGTGTTATATTTTTCAGTACCAACACCTTATTTTATACTCGTATATTCTATTTTCGTCGGTTAACAATGTGTCTTATTGATATTTTCCTGTCATCATTCTGTAGACAAAACATTGCCGCGAATCTTTATTATGGTAAGTGTTAGAACACTCACTCACTTTAACAGCAACCATTATAAAGATTAAATGTGCCATAATTTCGTTAAAAGGATACTAATGTTTTCTGTCTCTAATTGAATGAAGTAGTCAACGTCAAGTTGTCAATCTATGTAAGAATAGAACAAAACAAAAATATAATGAAATACAAAAAATTTCTATGAAAACAAAAAACCCGAGTTATAAAACTGAAATTAGCCGTAGGTAATGTTGCGTCAAAATTTTAAAATACAAGTATTAATATTTAGATTAATTTATTCAACCTAATTCGTTAAGGTAACATAAATATAATAGCTTTAATTCAAATAAATATATTAATTATATGTTACTACAAAAACATAATTACTAATTACCACTTCATTTGATACCTACCTATATTAGAAACAGTTTTTAATCACTGTAGATTAAAAACGGTCTCTTCCCTATTTTTTCTCTGTTCACAGACACAATATTTAAAAAGTGTATAGTCTGTGTCACTCTGGAAATTGTGCTTGCTACAATCTTCTTTACAATCCATCAAACCGTTTGAGCTGTGGCGCGTACCAAAGAAATAAATATACATACATATACTCGAAACACGTTACCCTTTTTTTTTAAAAGAGATAAAGTACCTTGTACCTAGGTAGTACCATGGTAGGTACCATGGTAGTATGTAGGTACCTAGTACCGTGAAATTTAAACATACCAAAATATAAATCGTTAAAAAAAGTTGGTGTGTGCAGGCGTAAAAAATAGAGAAAAAAAAAACTAAGTTGATCATTTCTAAAAATATTTTCACTAGTCCTACAGGTTAAACTATTTATACATCAGTCAATTGCTTTTCTTTAATTCATTCCTTAATTTGGACTAATCCTTAATCTTTTATTTGCACCCTACCTATCTTTCTGTTCCTTCTCATTTTAATTCCGCACTAAGATTGTCTGGAAGAAATCGCTATTTAGAGATAAGACCGCCCTTTGTATTTTTAAATTGTATAATTCAGTGTATTTCTTTTCTAGTATAACAAAGTATATTTTGGTTATTATTAAATTCTTATAAAAACTAATTATTTGTATACTCTAATCACCTAAAATGTGTTCATTTACAAAATACTTCACAGAATTAAGTTTAATTAATGAAATAACACGTCATGATTGTTAATTCTCGTCACTTATCATAATCTGCGCTTTAATTCGAGTTAGAACTCACTCAAATCACTAAAATTCCTCAAAGTTATCGTTGCTTCTAAGAGTTTATCAACTACAGCCCTTTAAGTTATCATAATTAACTTAAGATCTATTAAAATAGTTTGAGTGAATTATCAATTGTGCATTGTGATATGATAAGGTACTATCTTTTTTAAAGTTTTGAATCCTTCAGAGCCCAGACTGTCATTTTAATTGAAAGTTGTTGTTGTGAGAGTGTTTAATATACAAGTGCATTGTTTGTAATATTATTTTAAAGTTATTCAAGGAAATAGATAAAAAATTACCATTTCCTCCCCTGTTTTTCATCCCCGTCTCCGAACTCAGGATTTTTAAATATAGTAATTCTTTAATGAATATTTTTAAGGTACCTAAATCTATTTGAAGTCTTAAAATAACTTGATAAATTTCTCGATAAGTTTATTATTAAATGACGAGCTAGATATTGTATTAATAATAGTTTCAAAATAAATCTTTGTATGCAAGTCCGACTTGCACTAAGTCGGTTTTTGAGGTGAAACTTCTTCTGAATATAAGCTGCATCGCATTAGAAATAGGTGTAGAGGTGATACTGCCCCGGTCAGCTAAAATTAGACCTAGTTGACTATTTTAAATTCTCTTCCTAAAATTAGTTGTTAAATATATTTGTTGTAACACCTTTAATGTATAGTATAAGGTTGGTGGACCTTTGTTGTTACCGGACACGTCACAAACAAACACGTAAGCAATTTCTCTTGCGCCCCAATTCCGTTTCATTTAACTCTATCTAGGTGTTAAATAAGGTAGTAGTTCTACAGCCAACGAACAACATAAACAGATTACACAGCAAACATTTTCACAGTATTTTACGAGCATGCATGGAAACTGTGCTGCTGCTAATGCATGTGATAGATATAGGAACATCACAATTAAATCTTCTCTAAAATCTCATGTAATCTATATAATTCAAAACGTTTTTTATGTAAAAACATATCTTTAAATTATACTTTTAACTCATATTATGTTTGAAATTCTTATCTTGTACTCTATTGATATTAGTGATTGTAGTCGGTTATTTCTTCTTTTTTTTGGCGTCTTGTTGCCTTTTTTTTTTTAGAAAATTTCAACTTATTTAAATAAACAACCTATTTAAATAATCATAGTAAAAGTTAGAAAACCTCCTCATTCGCATTATTACGACTGATAACTTATAATCCAAGCTTTTATGAAATAGTATCACCACTACACTGCATAAGCTATTTTGATTTAACTGTACTGTACATATCACCGGATTTGCACTGCTGCAATACTAGTGCTACTGCAATTTAATGGAAAATACGTTACTAAAGGTCACAATTTCAAATGCGCAGTTACTAAGTGGTTACGGGTTAAATATTCTAAGTAACTTACAGGTAAACAGAATTGTTGATGACTGCAAATTACGCAAGAGATATTTTAATAGAATTGCATGCAATCTCTTACGACGTTTGCCTTTACAATTACAACTAGCGATAATAATTTTAATACACATAGTCAGGACACATAAAAGAGATAACAAGTCTGAGAAATAGCAACACATCAACACGTCAAAGTTCCTTTTAGTATGCATTGCAGAAAATCTAACATGTCAGACATAGCTCATAATAATACAAACGCCCGTGCTAGTCAGACTGCCTGTCCATCAGCTACTGCATTTGACAGATCCAACTACGTGCCCACTGACGTATGTATGGAACGAACGTGTAGACCTATGTTGGATTACCGGAAATAATCAGAATTGTTACATTTTATCAACGAAAATATTCTCTCATCGATTCAACTTTACTAAATTAATCCTTACGTCGGATTTACTTTAAGCCACGAATCCATTAAGTTATACCACAAAAATGTTTTTATTTGATTTAATAATTGCAATAGTCCACCTGATGCTAAATGATTACTGAAGCAGGACAGGGGTTCTATAAAAAATCGTTCGCAGACTAAGATTGTCGCCTCGTATATAAGTCGTGATTTGTATTTGTACTACGAGTACTACCGAGGTTAAGACGGTTAATTATTTAGTAGTTTAATACCGAGTCACAGGTAGCCAAAATTAAAGGTTGAATAAATTCTGTTTTGGTTTCCTAGCTTAATACACAACTAGCTAATATTAGTATAAGTTTATTATCTGCTAGATTTTTAAATCATATCAGTATAACTAGTAAAATTGTTAAAAACATTAAAACAAAAGCCCGACGGCTTGAAACAAATTTTTTGTTCATATTTAATTTAACGCTTATATGAGTTTTTGTCTAAATAGTCAAGTAAAAGTATAATTATATGTATTAGATAGGTCTATTTACTAGCTTTCAATAGATACCCTCATTTCAAAGGCTACCCCCCTTTTACCTCTACTTCCAGGTGTCATTTTTTTTAAATTATATAGCCTATGTCACTTTCTCAACTGAGACGATTCAATTGATATGATCATACGTCACAATCAATCAAGCCGTTTGGGCTATAGCCCGTGCCATTGAAATGGGCATACATACAAACATACATACGCTCGAAAAACATTACCCTCCTTCTGACGCAATCAGGTAAAAATCGAAAGTTGAGCTTGTTTGTATGCTTATTATTCTTTTACGCTTAAACTGATCGGATTTTAGATTGTTTATACCCTGGATTAAGACATATATCTATTACTGAAGTAAACGTGACCGATATAGACCGAGTCGTGGGAATAATCTAAAAATACATAAAGTAGCAATTTCCATTAATCCAACACAGCTAGAATATTAGAATATTAGCACTATATGCTGGTAGAATTATATTTAAACTAGGGTCCTTTGACATATATGTTTTTGGTGGGATAATAATATATCCACGCACCCATCCGTACACGATTCTATTGGGCATTTTCATTAAAATTTGCACACTTGACGTGATATCGGCGGTATGTTGGAATCCGAATAGATTTCCTGCGACACCGTTACCGTAAAGTTATGTAATCATTCTAAGGTTCATTTTACAATTTACATTTTAGTATTACAGAATTTACATTAACTGACAGTAGGTTACGGAAGTTGATAAATGCTTGTTGGATTGAATGATTTGCATAAAAAGTTTACATACAGATACAGAAATACAGACACTTTGATATATACTGGCTAAAGGTACATTTTTTGTTTATGATTGATAAATAGAGGTATCTATTTATTTCCTATGTACTGAGTAACTTGATAATTTCACATTTCTATGAATGAACTTTCTGAGGATTTCCAATCGGCTCTCATATAGAGTTTTAATATGTCACATATCCTCACGATATGTGGTTTTTGAATTGTTTGATATTTTGACCCAGGTACATAGATCATGGCCGCGACGAAATATCAAGAAATTTAAAAACCACATATCGTGAATGCCCGTAACATCTTAAATTGTCATCAATCAATTCCGCGATAATAGTAGTCTAAAATCTCATATAGAGGTTCTACATTGATTTATGTCCTATCAATCTGGATGGAAGCCCGATCAGTATTCTTCCCAATAACAGAGGCCAGTACAAAGGGAATTAAGCTTTTACTCGGTCTTTTGCTACTGCAATTGTTACTTCGAAGAGCTGCAATCTGATGTGGTATACAAGCAAAATAATTTGACTCCATGACGTCTTTTTAACGCATTTAAATTGTTTACTAGTGTTCTAGTAATCAATTTGGTTAATTCGTCATATTTTAAAATTACATAGCCGATATAACTGTGACAATTAAGACGATTCCAATGATATATCATATTTTACTATCCGTCAAGGTATGGGCAATAAGGCGTGCCAAAGAGATTGACATGTGTACATACATACTTACAAACATACGTTTGAAAAGCAACATCCCCTTCTGACGCAATCGGTTAAAACAGCATTTCATTAAAATGGCTGAAAGTCCTAAAAGGTTTAAGGTATATCATGTACCATCTTACAACACACTTAAAATCGCGGAGCACAGTTTGACTAGCTGTAGTAGGAATGTAAAATGAAGATATGATATTTTATGAAACACCGAAGTATGAAATACCCCAATACTTACGTTTCTCCCGTCATCTAATCCTACAGTAATAAAGATGAGGGATGTGCGATTAATTCGCACTTACGAGTTATTCGTTTCGACTCGAATATTACTATTCGATTTGGAACTCGAATTATTCAAATTTTCGAATTATTAAAGAGTTTCGGAATAATTCGAAAAAAATCGAGGAGTTCGAGAAATGTCGAATTATTAAAAAAATCGGTTTTTCCCTTCTATTCACTGAGTCAATCTCGGATTAATCGAAATTTTTCGAATTTATTTGGAGTTATTCGATTTTTTTGGAATCATTCGTCGAATTTCGAATAATACGAAAACTCGGATTAAATTCGGACTCGATTAAATCGAATTCGATTCGAACGATATTCGCACACCCCTAATAAAGATTTGGCAGCCCTGTTATGGGTTGAAGAACTTAGTATTCCATCCTCGACCAACTTTATGCTGTTCGATTGACATTCACACTGTGACAGAGATATGTGCGTTTTATTATTAGGATCCTCCAGTTTTATAGCGAAGGTAAGTGCCTCAACATTTTGAGTATGCCTTTCAGTGCAAATTTCAGCCATTCCTGTTTTACCACCCATTACTTCAAGTGTTCTATATGTATTTCTATTCAAACTTTGGTAACTTCACACTTTACACATCATATAATGTTGGTTTAATTAATTTTCAAAAATCAAGACTTAACTAAAAAAGTACTCTTCTGCCCTTAAATCAACCTAACAGAACCTGTTGTTCAGGAAGTAATATAATTATAGTTAATATTTCAAATTTGTGAGGTGGTGCTAAAAAAAATAGGTTGATTACCCTCATTAGAAATATTTACCAAACTACACCCAAGCAAAAACTAACGATTGTGATCGATTACTACTACCTTGTCTTACTAAAATTATCAATGCGAAAGTTTGTAAGGATGTATGTGAATTTGTTACGGTTTCACGCAAAAATCACTCAGATTTCGCTGAAATTTGGAAAACAAATAATTTATGCCCTAGATTATCACATTGAATATAATAAAAGTATATAAATGTTTGTCGGGAGAATAAATCTGGAATTTTAACAATGTAACTAGTTAATTTTATTAATGTAACATACAGGTGTATTTAATAAAACATAGGGTGAGGTTGCTCAAGTCGTACCCCTTAAGCAGTGATTGCTTTAAATTTATCTACAATTGAAATAAAAAAAAAATGTTTACGTCTACAGAATCTTTGTTTATCTGAGTTTCAATCAATAATCATAAAAAATAAAAAGAACTGTTACCTAAAAAGGTTTTTAGCGTTTTTCATCAATAGAGGTTCGGTACGTACGGTACGAGTAAGCAATTATGCATAGGTACGATACGATACGCCATAGAGTTTTACAAGTTTCAAACCAATGCCACATACATAACTTAAAAAATCTTGGGTTAGCAAATGCCTAAATGATTGCCTGATAAGCACCAAATATATTACATATGTTTTAAAAGAAAATATTTCAAGATGATAAGGCTACCGTAATAAGCTTAAGAATAACTATAAAATATTTCTGAAAAGTGTACAAAAACTTAGTTTTTGATTATTTTTGCTTAACGACATCGGCCGGCACTTCACTTTCTATCGTTCGTTTGCTCAACTGAATAGCACAGAACAACGCCACTATATGGTGTATTTTGTTTAAGACGTTTAACGTTATTCATGTAACGTTTGTCATTTAAGACATTTAAGACATAAGGTGTACTTGTTAATTTTTATTTTTTAAATATATTTTTTTGTTCTTTTCTTTAACCTTGTTGACCCGCTCTAAACTCTCGCTGTCGTGGCGTGGCGTGGCTGGGCAGATACTGTGCGTGTTAAAATTCAATATGACGGCAACCAGACATCATATTATTGTTAAATTAAAAAAAATCAACGATGTTAAGTGGAATATCATTGAATATATATTTCAATGTTATCTTAAGGTTTCGTTAGTTATTTTAAAATTTGAATGACTATTTAGGATCTACAACTATTGAATGTGGGTCAGCAGCCATTCGTTCGTAAAAAATCAATCAAGCAATAATGAATATAACTGAATTAAATATGGCAAATAGATAGATTTTAGTCTGGGTTAATATAATTATAGTCTTTTTACACCAAATAAATGTGTGTTAAATATAACGTAAATGCCAGAGTGGTAGAAACCGTTGCGTAGTTTTTTTACCCGACTGCGTCAGAACGAGAGTAATATTTTACGAGCGTATATATGAATGTTGTCGGATTGTGATATATGACATATCATTTGAATCGTTCCAGTTTGCAAAGTAACAACGGTTTTATAATTAAAAAAAAATAGGCATATACAAGAAAGAGAGGGGATTTGACGATTTTTTTATTATTATGACAATATGGATATTAAATGAAATCTAGTAAATAAACCCTACCAAAAATATTTATATCATAATAAATTTTATGTTACTGTTAAGACGAAAAAGTAAAAAAGAGTTAAATTAAATATCTTTATGAAAACAAAAAAATAAAACGTTTTTATCCCTCGGGTTATTTATTTCAATATTTTAACATTGTTACTTGTTATTTATGACATGGGAGCCAAAGTGTCTGAAGGGTCCAGCATCCACGTTACGATACGTCAGTAATAAAAAGCCC
>DWLI01003877.1:0-11379 GCA_018249915.1 Cecropterus dorantes dorantes
GACTATGGCCTAAAACTCTCTCAATCTGAGAGAAGACCCGTGCCCAGCAGTGGGACGATAATGGGTTGATGATGATGCGAAATAATTACCATTCATAAATGTGAGCGAAGATTACCATTCACTTGCTTCCTTTATTTCTCAACTAATTGCACTAATTTTGTGCGTACTTCTACTCGATAAAAGCGACTTTTCTTTTCTGCTATAAAATTTTATTGACTCTGATTACGACCTGGATGATTTTGTTTACAATAGCGGACGTAGCAAGGTTATCATCTCTCTACATAGTATTTAGTACATACTGCCTTCGTGCCTGTTTATTTACTTGTGTTTTTCCAACGTTTAATCAAAACTTTAAACACCCCGATAATCATGACATTTATTCGTTTTATTCAACTGTTTTGTGGAAAATAGGTGTGTTTTAATAATATAATTTGTAAATGTGAATAGAAATAGTCCTCGATTTATATAACTGAACATTTATTTTATATATACTCATTTATTTATTTATAACGTTTGATAACTTCGATGAGAATTAATTTTGGCCCTAAATCCTTCTCATTTTTAGAGAATAGTCATGCCTAGCGATGGTACTGTTTTGACTGATGATGATGTAATATGTCACTTAAAATCAATATGTTGTAACGAAGTTGCAGTACTTGGACATCTTAATGGTGCATCTGAACCGGTAGAAGCGACGGTACACAGAGCCAAACTACAAAATTAACTTGAAACAAGTGTTATGCAAACAAAAATGGGTCTTAATTATATCTAAAATGAGTCCGTAATGCCAGGCTCGACTCGTTCCAATGTTACATTTGCGTGAGTCGCCGTGTGTGTTACGAATACTTACGAGATAATAAAAACTTGAAGCGAGCAGCGGCCGCGTCTCGTTTTTGAAAAACGATCCTGACGAGGCCATTATTTATTACAAAAGTGCACGCTGATAATAGGAAGGTATATTTAATATTCCTTTCGATGTGAAGCACGCGAGCCAAAAACGCTCAGTGTGTTTTTTGGCAAGCGCAACGGTCGATTTCTGCGAACGATTACATTTGGGGCCTAAGTACCTGATTGTCTTTCGGTCAGTCACCCTTCGCTGGTCCTTAGTTATTTATATTATGATAGATTTCAGTTTTATATCGAAAAGTGGAACAGCCGGATGTCAATGACCTTTACATCGTTACTCATGATCAATATTCCACATTCTTAAAATAAATTTCCGTAAAAGCTCATTGTAGATTTGTGTTTTTGTTATTTTATGCATGAAATCGTTCCTAGGGGTGGTGCAGTAAGTCGCGACCGTCCCACGATAATTTATCGCTGCCGGTTGAACGACCCTCAATTAGTTCTCCCCGAGCCCTCCTAGCCCTATTGAGATCAACTAGTGGTGTCCGTTTTGCGTTTCAGTGACCAGCTTCATTTGCATAATTACCATCTTCGCTGGCTTCATTATGCCCATTAATATTTACTACATCAATGATCCTCGATTTCACGTTTCCTTGTAATATTTTTATAAAATTACTGATGCCTCGGATTCTTTGTTTGTTTGTGCCGTAATCATCACCACGAAAAATAAATTACGTACTTGTGTCAGTTTCTTAGAAGGCAAAATTACATCAACCTAAATTATTGTCGTAAGATGTCTAAGATTATTTATTTGATAAAAAGCTGTCTTTATAATCTTCTACATACATGTCTTTGTATGTTTGGTTTGATAGTTCGTTTATCTGTAGAGGGGTCAAATGTTATGTAGGGAACAGCAAGAACGTATTTGTATCACACGTCAAGTACTTTATCACTATTCTACGATTTAGTATTATTTACGAGTAGGATATGGAGCAGACCATGTTGACAAACATAGCATGATGTTATATAGATTATAGCCTTCCTCAATAAATGGACTATTCAATAAATAAAGAATTTTTACGTTCATCCAAACAAACTCCACTGCTTTATAATAATAGTATTGATATGTCTAGGTACTTAGTTGCATAAGAAATAATACGTTCAAAATAATTACCTATCGTTTTAAATGATGTTTGTGTGACAGGCAACAGGCTTTCCGTATTATACATTATATTTATCCGTCTCTGGGTGCAATTATGTAGAGTAACATAAATGTCTGAAAATATGCGCCTCTTTCGATCCCAACGATATATAAAAAAATATGTGATATTTTTTTTCTTTTCTTATACCTTTATTTTATTGTTTCAGCTATCACTATTGGGATCAGAGTTATTGGACCTGCGCTAGGATTCTTGCTGGGAGCTCTCTGCACCAGGCTATACGTTGATCCTCGAACAAATCCTGGCTATGACTCCAGCGATCCAAGATGGGTTGGTGCTTGGTGGCTGGGTAAGTTAAATAAATGTACTAAATTTATAATGCCTATAAGAATGCTGTGATGAAACTGCTTAATTCTTCGTTAGTGTCAATGGAATCATGTTATCTAAATGCTTTTTGGGTCCAAAATGGTCCAAAAGCATATGAAATGCATTTCATTAAATAAAAGAAAAAAACCCTGACAATACGTTGGCTATAAAGTTTGTTTTTTCTTTTGTAAGTAAAGGAAAAAAACAAACTTTATGTTGTATGTATTATGTTCAGTTCAACGTTCAGTAAGTAAAGTAGCTTTAATATTATGGGCTACTTTCTTGTTCATTGTATTTTAAGTTCAGTCGCAAAACATTTAGAATCGACGTCCTGGAATTTTGCAATACACATCGCGGAACTGTCACTTACCGTTACAAAACCATTGGTTCAGATTTGCGCGCAAAATCCACGAAGAAAGCACGCACGTGACCCAAGTACCAATCGAATGCGTGCGTATGACCACGAAGTAAAATTTGCAACTGACTAATAACAATGAAATCTCTAATGCTTACAGGGCATGGTTCGGAATCCATTGGTGTTTGTTTTAGAACATTGCGTATTGCGGTAGAAAACTTGTCGGGCGTGCTTTGACTAGCAATAAACTGAATTCGCGAATACTCGTTGAATGGTTTCCGCGTATTTCCTTATTGTGCGAATGCCATAAGCTTATGAATGGACCTCTGAATTTTAATCAGTTTTAACAGTCCCTTTATTTGAACCGGTCTACTATTTCTGAGATGCACATAAAGCGGTTTTTATCACTCATTTTGAAATGGTCTTGAAGTCGTCTCTACCAATATTGTATTAACATTCAGTGTCGTCTAGCTCGTTTATTAAAGTTTATGCTGTTATAATTTGTATATTATTGTGAATGTTATCGCTTACTTTTAAATTATCCTAAGGGTTAATAAATGTATACTCACGATAATCGAAATTATTATCTTTCGTTAAATCAGAATTTTTACTTGTTAACGTTAGTGTGTTATATGTTAGGTACCTATTTCTTTTAGTTTTGCTGTTGGTTACTTAAAATCAATTGAAGGAGAATGTTATGTTTAATATGAAATTAAAACTCATACGACATTGTATAAATATCACATAATACTCAAATTTGTTCTCAGCCAATTAATTATTAGATATAAATTAGATTGTTGGAATGTTTTGATTCACAGAATATTGTTTATATCTTTCTGTTATGTTTAAATTTAAAAACGTTTGATCTATTTTAAGTATTTACGTCTGTTTTATGTATTGAATATAATGTTCCCGAGTCGCGAAAAGTGTAGATCGGCCAGGCTGTTGCGTTGTCAAGGCAACGCTATGCAATTTTCACTCGGCTTTCGCTTTTCTCGGTGTCTCGGCGCTCCGTCACGCCGCCGGCGCACGCTCTGCGTTATATAATGCGTGTTACATCACGCTGCGTCACCACAGCTAAAATAAGCGCTCTATCCACCGACGGTCACGGCCAAGGCTGCGTGCCTTGTTGTCGACAATTATGCCATCGCTGCCCGTAATGAGGATTTAGTGGGTGGACACGCGACCGCCACTTTGCTCACTTTTACTTTTAAACCGGTTCGCGTCGACCTTCGTCTCCTCTTGTCGGTTCTATGTCAAGAGGTTGGGCGCTTACTCCTTTCGTAGTTTCCCTATTAGCTTCATTGTGTCTTATCTGTTATTGTTTAGCGCTGGCATCGGGCTATTGAAACAGTCGTCTCTTTATTTGGTGCCGGGGCAGCGTTAACAATTTAAATTGTATTGGTACCTATGTACTATGTCTAGCGAACGCCCTTGACTCAGCGTCGACCGGGCGACCTTGTAACCGCGCAAATGTTTCTGTTTGGATCTATCGGGACTAAATGTTTGGTGAATAACCATTTCCGTACATTTCAAGTTGATTTATAGTTATTTTTAGACGTCTGTTATATTTAAGAATGAATGTGTAATATGTATGAGTATTTTAAAATCGGAAAAGAAATAATTTTCGTCGTAAATTTAAAGGATTTCTATTTTTGTATCGAAATCGTTAAAAGCAAATCATATATTTTTCATCCTGTTTATCTGCCTACAAAGATTTATTTGAATTTGACTCGTATTTTTTTGTCGTGTAAGTCCTTATAAGTGAGATTCTTTGTAACACCAAAGACCACAACGTGGCTGTTATCTCGCGATAAGATTCCTATGGATAAAAACGTGACACGATATTCAAATCGATTTTATTATTAGATCCACGATATCACTAGTGCTCTATCTGAATATTCAACGATTTTATTATCAGCGTTGTAAATATGAATTAAATCTATACAAATATTATAAAGGAGTAAAGTTTGTACGGTTGAACGGGCTAATTTCAGGAACTACTGGTTCGAGTTTAAAAATTGTTTTTGTATTGAATAGTCTATTTATTGAGGAAGGCTATAGGCTATATCACATCACGTTATGTTTGTTTCCTTTTTTTGTTATTTAGCAGCGGGTGAAACTGCGTAGCACACCTAGTTTGCTATAAAATCGATCTATTTGATGACAGTTATTTATTTCTGATTACTTCAGAACGTAATGAAACTACGTAAATTTCAACATTAAGAAAATCGTACATTAAAAAAGGTTTGATCTTCTTGTTGGGAAGGTGGTAGAACGAGAATAGTTCGATCGGGGAGGTACCACTGCCACACCTTTTTATAGCGTGAAGCGGTTTTTGCGTTTCGGTGCAAGGGTGTGGTTTCCGGCTCACTTTCATATGACGTTACTTTCCTATTCATCTTAGTCTTCGGGATTAACCACACACCAGTAATCGACTTCAGATAGAATCCTTGTTTTATATTAAGTTGATTACAGATGTCCATGGGTGGTAGTGGCCACTTACCATCAAAACGGACAGCATGCTCGCTGGCTACTTTAATCTTATAAAAAGCAGTTTATTATACAGTGGGATTATTAATCGTAATGACTGTTTCTTGGCCCACCTTGATAATTGGCATAATTAGAATGTTCCATATCATCCGGCCGTACCGTGCTTATGGATTGAATAAACAATGGATGAGTGGCCGTCTGTACAATCCTGTTTTATTTGCGTATTAGCGATTTTTTGCGATAATTTTCCTTGCACGTATTTGCAAGAATAATAGACGATTGGACGAGGTGTGCCGAATTGATTAGCTTCATTCTAGCAACGATAATCGGAACAAAGATTTGTGAGCTTTTACACGAGGGTGCGAGGTGAACGTTTTTTGTTCAGCTCCAGACTATTCGCTTTATCATCATTTACCAGTTAGATGCTCTAATGAAAACTAATGTGTATTAATATGTATGAATCATAGACGCGGAATGTGCCGACAGGTCGACCAAGCTAACTAGACGAATGTTAAACGTGACGTCACTCGTAAGCTCGCGAGTATTGATGACAAAAAATAGCAATAATATTTTTTTTCTAAAATGTTGTATTAAATGAAATGTGAATTTTAATAAATTTGATAATTTATATATAGATATATATAATTCTTTATTTATATTTGCTTATTTATTTTAGTATCTAAAATCAAAACAGATTAGGGAGTTTAGGTGCGAACGGTTCTAGGAAGAGAGCGGGGCGTAAGGCGGGACCGGCAAGGGTAATCGCATTCTTTCCGTTCGTCTAGTTAAATTGGCCGAGTAGTACTAATAATAACTGTTAAGTTTCTTGTTAATCTCTTTCAAAACATAGTGGATGTAGTGGAAAAAATAGAATGAGTTTTTCATTTAAATAACTTAAAAGCGACCTGTAAACATTTTATTAAAATCTTTGTAAGCATATTTATGTGACAGAAAGACGTCTTTTTCATTTGATAATGAACACTTATGAACGCATAAGTCAACTTGCATATTGATTACAACTGATTATTATTTAATAAGTATAATAGTTCTAAGTATTATGATATGCATTCACAATGTTATATTCTATTCATATTTATGCATTGATATTTGTACATGAAGTCAATTTATTGCCTTTATTAATATTGCTTTGTCCGTGGAAATTTTAATTATCGTTCAAGATTTTTTGTGAGCCACACACGACTGGTAGAGCGGATGTGTACTGGATTTATTGCTTTTTTTAGTCTTCTTTCCACGAATTCTCTTAAAAATGCCAGCAGATTTGCATTGTCTTTTAAGATGCTGTATATCGTTAAATGTAATGGTACTTGTAAATAATTAATTAGCGAATGAAAGCTCACGCTTCCTTGTGGGCGCTAAATAGGGAATGAAATTTTCAAAATAAGTGGTCGTAGTGCTAATTAATATAAAAATAATCACGCTTAGCCATAAATTCTTCATCATCATCATCGGAACTCTATATAACATCCAGTTGAAGTTTGTACACATGTTTGTACTAGTACATTGCACATATTATGCAGTACAAAACTTTTATGATATTTAAAACTTTCGACTGTATGTCTGTGTGTGATCAAATCGCATGAAAGCCAAAACCATTGAATTTCATTTTCAGATTTAAAACTTATTTATGGTCTATATTTTGAAAAAGTCTATATTTTAATAAATCTAATCTTATGTATGGTAAACTTATGTATGGTCTATATTTTAAAAAAGTCTATATTTTAATAAAAATAATCTAAAAATTAAATATATCAAACGTTAACGTTGTTTTTTTTAAACGCGGGTGTAACCGAGGGGCGCAACTCGTAAGTAATGAAAGGTATAATTGACCGCAGGTATGGTGTTCATCGCGGGCTTCATCGTCATCCTGTCGGTGTTCATGTTCTTCTTCCCGCGGCAGATCAAGCAGAACCTGATGCCAGCGCCGCCCAAGAAGAACAAACAGAAGAGCGATCCATTCTTTAAAGGTATGTCTACTTATTTGAACTTGCTAGTTTTATCTTTTTCTTTTGGTTAATTCTTTGTGGTCTGAAGTTAAATGTTGCAATAATAGTTCAGCTTACGTTTTGAGTTCCAGCTCTTCATTTATATGAAACTTGACAAAAAAATACGTTTGGAGTTTCTTTCACTGCTTCCTTTCCACGGTGAAATACCATTCGTAGTGAAGGTTTCAAAAAGATGACATTCAAAAATAATTGTGTGAGGAATCTATTTGAATAAAATATTTCGATTTTTGTATATTAGAACGAGTGTAGTTTGACCAGAGAAGTACCACCTCCACACCTATTTCTATCATGAAGCAGCTCTTGCGTTTTGCTGGAAGGGTGCGGTTTCCGACTCACATTCATGTATCCATCAACATCTTAGACTTCGAAAGTATAAATCTGTGATTGAAGCCATAATTATAAAACCCCAGTTCTATATAGTTATTTAATATTATATTTTTTATTTTCTTTAAAATTCACACCTGCCGCAAATTTACCAGCCACCCAGGGTTGACTGGTAGAGAATGCCATAAGGCATTATGAGGTGCAATAAATAAATAAATAAATAAATAAATAAATAAATAAATAAATAAAATAAATATAGGCGGCGGTCGTACTCGTATGCTACTTTAATCATATAAAGAAAATAGCCTTATTAATTAAGAATGTTGTATGAAAATGTTGCAATTATCATTGTCAGATTTCTTCGCGACGATAAAACGCCAGTTGACCAATGACATCCTGATGTGGCGTACGGCGAGCTCCGTGCTCCACCTGATGCCGGTGAGCGGGGTCTACAGCTTCCTACCGAAGTACCTGGAGAAGCAGTTCCGGCTTCCCACGCACGACGCCAACCTTGTCTCGGGTGAGGTACTACGATGAACGCCGTATTGGTAACCAAGGAAATGAAATGTGTTTATTTTGTATAGGTCAATGGAGACACCAATTGTCGTTTACAAAGTTCTCAACCTACCACTGGATCGGAACCTAACCTCAACAGAGATTCTGCAAGAAACATAGCTGGTGGTTTTGTTTTTCTTTGTAACGAATACATAAATCAGACGCTATGGATGCCTTCGTTAGAAAAGTCGCAGATCAGGTTGTTAGTAAGGTTTCGGGTGGTCCACCAAATAGCCCAAGCAAAATCGCCTTTTTGTGTCACGTTATGACATGTGAACTACTGTAGGACAATTCTTTTAAAAAGGCATTTAAAGGGAAATTGCAAATATACTCATACTATGTATATATTAGTCACTAGGTAAAGCACACGTACTTCGCTACAGGACATAAAAATAGTCGCCATCCTTAAATAGTTTTCAAACAGATTCCTGTTTTTTCTCGTATTAAATATAGCCTATGTTTATCAGGGATAATGTAGGATTCTAATGGTACATTATTTTTTAAATCGGTCCAGTAGTTTCGAAGCCTATTCAATACAAACAAACAAACAATCAAATCTTTCCTCTTTATAATATTAGTATAGATAAAATAGACATAGGCCATATGAACCTTCATCACAAATTGTTATGGCCTGATTACCACGGCATCTGGACATATACGACGCAAATGGTCTCGAGTAAAAAGCTTAGAACGTTTTTATCTCCGGGAATAATAGCTGTTAAATAGTAACAGAAGGTTATTACTAGGAAATAAAAAAAATAATGCAGTTCCTTACAATATAACATGAGGTTAAGTATGTTCTTACGCTCACAACATTTACGATGATAGTAAACATAGGTACTACATTTTAGGTTACGATAAAAAGCAGTCATAATTGGTTTATATGTGAGTTCATTTCTTTCTACTTTGCTGGTATTAAAATTCTTACATCTATTGGCTCTTAGAAGTCTATCATTGCATTTAGGATTCCGCTAAATATTTTATTGTTTTATTATTATTTTTTATAGTATGGAAGTAGCAAACGAGCATCCATGGCCACCTGATTGCAAGTGTCTACTGCCGCTCATGGACATCTCTAATCAACCCTAGGTATGATCAAAGTCTCACCCAAGGTTAGCCACAGATGCGTCTCAGGATTAAGATGAAATGCCTCAGAAAAGTATGTCTCCCTTACCACACCCTTCAGACCAGAATACAACAGCGCATAACACTGATTCCATTCGGCAGAAAGGCGTGGTAGTGGTGCTTCCGGAGTCAAACCAAAGAGTTCTACCACCTTCAAGTGGTAGAACTATATTGCAGTAGTCTTCATAGATCCGCTCATATTTGTTAACGGTGTCTGTAGTAAGCGAATAACTTTGTAAGTACATGCTGCTACCGTAACCTGAATTAAATTCCCTCAGGCATTTGCTAGAACGTTTATGGGAAGAGAGACAGATGTTATTTTAGGCTGACATCATGTGAATAGTGATTGATTTCCAGTCATCGTATGATTTCCTGAGCGAGTTACTTTGAAATTTTGGACGGATAATACTTCGGAGGCTAGAACTAAGTTATAATGCCGTATGTTCGTCGTAGTACACGCTTAATTGAAAATAGCGGAACAGAAATTTAACATTATAATACGTGTCATGCCTCCATAGGTACTTATAAAAGCGATCTTTCTCATTTTTCAAGTCACTGGAATTCGTTTAGTGTTTTTTTATTATTTTATTATTATTTATGAATTACTAGCTATGCCTCGCGGTTAAATAAGAAAAAAACAAACAAACATAGCGTGATGGTAAATAGTCCATCGCCTTCCTCCATAAATTTACTACTCAACAGAAAAATAATTTTTCAATTCAAACCCAGTAACTCCTGAGATTAGACCGTTAAACCAAATAAACTCTACTGCTTTATAATATTAATAGATTTAACAAGAATAATTTTCTATTTGTATTTGTTATAATCATGCCAAATTGTATTATAATTTAGTTAAACACAAATTATTAAAACAGTTAAGGTTCATCATTGAGAATAAACAGTTAAATTGTAACTTTACAAAATCGCGAATTTTGAAATTAATACGCTTCAACTCATTTTAATTAAAGCTTGTACAAATGAATTATTAGCAGAAACTAAATAGCAATTGTCAAAATGTGTTTCCACAGCGTTTGCTTTCGTATTTAATAATTACAAATTGTGGCAAAATGATTATTGTACTTGAAATATATCGTTTTATTTGTAATTTCTATTTAGGTGAAGGAAATTTTACGAGTTTTGTCATTAATACGCATGGTTTAATTAATGAAAAATTTATGTCCCTTATATAATATAAATAAAAAAGGGCTAAAACTTTCGTCGCATACGTATAAGTGACCGGAAACCACACCCTTCCACCGAAAGGCAAGAACTGTTTCATGCTAGTAATAGATGTCGGTGTGGCACCTCTCTGGTTATACCACACTGGTCCTACCACCTAATGAATTGGTTTAACGCTTGTAAAATACGACATGATACGAGTTTGTAGTTACAATTATTGGTCATATTGAAACTATAATAACACTACTTTTAAACTGAATTCTCCATAGACGAGGGTTATTAACGACCAACGTTACTCAAGGATAGCTAATATTTGCGATCGACCTTACATAGGCCTGCTTTTTGAGTGGATTATACATATTCATGGGACGTAGTAACCTCTTAACGTAGGTTGCATGTTTGATAAAAAAGGATAACTTATATTTATAAGATTAAAGTAGGAAACACCATGGCGGCAGTAAGTGGTAAATGCCGCCCATGGGCATTTGTCACCAGCTCCAAATACAACAGAGGTTCTACTTGAATTCAAACATATATTCGTTGCTACTCCTGAGACCTAAGATTGATGCCCTATCAGCATACACATCCTTACACCGACTCGCAGAACTGCTTTAGGCCAGAAATAGACGTGGCGGTGGTACCTCTCAGGGCGGACCCTACAAGTTTTACCTTGTAAGATAAATAAATAAAAATAAAACATATAAATATGTAAACGTAAAATATATGAGCAGTGACAGCCTAATGGTTGAAACTTGGCCTATCAATCGAGGGTACAGAGAATCGAAGCCCAGGCACGAACTGATTTTTCTGAAATGATGAGCGTATTAGAAACTAATTTTTACTGCTTTACAGTGAAGGAAAACATCGTGAGGAAACCTGCACACCGGAGAGTTCTCTGAAAAAAAAGAGTTCTCAAAGGTGTGGGAAGTCTACTAATTCGCACTTGGTCAAC
>DWLI01003878.1:0-11378 GCA_018249915.1 Cecropterus dorantes dorantes
GAGGTTACTTTACAATGACGACACGATCACGATAAGTCGCCGATCGATATTTTTAAATGTTAGAACCAATTTATTTCGCACAAATGTTGTGGTACACGTTGTAAAATTTATAAAAAAACTATTATTCGTATTATCATTTTTGAAAAGAAATAAATAAAGACAACATTGAGGTAATAATATAGTACAACATACACTGTTTTAGACTTGATATTCACGAGTTGGGTACTTTGTAAAGAGCAGATAAAGAAAACGTCAACATTTAAGTTAAAATGACAGACTTGCAATTTAATTTATTATTTGTATAGTAATTGTTTTCTTTCTTGTAAATACATAAAAAATACAAATCACTTGTAAGTAATCAATATAAAATGCATTTACTTAAAAAAAAGACTGATCGTCATGTCAGGTGCGAAACTTGTCATCCTAACATTAAGATAAAATAATAAAATTTTAAAAATATTTAAAAAAATGCTTAAGAATAGTAATCGTTTACCTTCCGTACTGTACTTTTAGCGCAAAAAGATAAATTGTTTTACAGTAGCAACATTTTAAAGTTTAACGAGTGGCAATAAAATTCATGTCGTGATCGTATGTCGTAAGATCCGAAGGTGTACCTTTAATGTGGCTATTAAACTACCGTGCGTGCTATAACGCCTTCTATTTCCAGCGTTTTACAGCCCAAAAAACACGTTCGCTTAAGTGTCTTATGTTTTTATACGTTGTCGTACACCCCTCGATGTCAAGGCTTTTGGTATTTTAAGGGTGGAATTGTTGAGCTTGGAACACGTCAGGCTTAACAAGCAAACTAATTTGGATTTGAAGAATTAAGGTGTTAAGCTTTTAAAAGGTTTTTAAAGCTTGTAGAATTTAAAATTATGACCTATTTTTAGTGTGAAGTAGTTTATGCGTTTTGGTGGAAGAGTGTGGTTGCTGGCACATTTAGCAATACATCTGTGGTTGCTTTTACTCAGACATCTCCTTAGATATGAAAATGCTTACAGATGTCCATGGGCGGTAGTGACCACTCACCACCTAAGGTGTATCTACTTCAGCGTTATAAAAAGAATAATGTATAAAAATTTGAAGGAATTTTATAGCACTTTTAATAAAGGCTTCAAAACGACCTCAAAATGCAACGATTCGAAAAATAGTTCCTACAAATTAAAATGCGAAACTAACATAAAACTTTCTTGTTTCAGGTCCAGAAATAAACGAAAATGGTCGAGAGAACGCTCCACAAACTGCTGCTTTTAAACTTGGTGCTGGCAACGACCGCAACTGATTTCACTACTAACTGCCCAGAGGAATGCAAATGTGTTTGGGCGAGCGGTAACAAGCAGGCAGATTGCTCGCAATCTAACTTTCACGACATACCTAAAACACTCAGCACTGAAATACAGATATTAGACCTAACGGGCAACGAGCTGTACGAAGTAACGAGACATGCATTCGAGGACGTCCGACTAATAAACCTAAAGAAGCTAATTTTAAGAGAATGCAAGCTGATAACGATACACAAGAATGGGTTGAGTGGTCTTGCTATCATGATCGAACTAGATCTATCTAAGAACGATCTCAAATCGCTACATGCAGATACTTTCAAAGAAACAGCGAAGATAAGATGGATTCTTCTCAACGATAATCAGATTGAAAAACTTGAAGATGGGCTATTTAACAATTTACCGTTCTTGCAAAAAGTTGATCTGAGCAATAACAAAATTGTCACTCTTGGCGTTAAAACTTTCATGAACGTCCCAAAGTTAAATATTTTAAGATTAAATAGCAATAAGTTGGAGTACTTAAAAATCGACACGTTAAGTGGTTTGACGTTATCGAACCTGGATGTTCACGATAATCCTTGGCGATGTGACTGCTATTTACAGCCTTTTAGGAATTGGGTCATAAGCAAGAATTTGTACACCTCGCCTATATCTTGCAGCGAGCCACCGAAAGTGCACGGAAAATTGTGGAAGGAACTAGATTCTACTGACTTTGCTTGCCGGCCGAGCATTGTCTATCCTTCAACTAAAACCACCTTGCGATCATCCGACAACAACGTTACTCTCTCGTGCCAAGTTAATGGTAATCCTTTACCAGAGGTAAATTGGGTGCTGAACGCCCAAATCATCGATGGTACTTACAGATATCAAGGGGAGATCAAGTATTTCTTGATGCAAAGTAATTCAGAAAATACCAAATGGGTTAATTTGACGATTGTAGACGCTGGTACCACTGACAATGGAGAATACTTGTGTGTGGCGAAGAACGCTGGAGGAGTTGAGGAAAGAAGTTTGACGTTGGCCATAACTCACACACCACCTGGAGTTGTGGTCCCGACCGGAATGGACAATAACATGCTGCCTGTTCTGATCGGAGTATCCTGTACCGCAGCTATATTGCTGATCATTCTGGTCATCCTCTGTTACTGCTGCTGCAGACGGCGTGGTATTGACAAGAAGAAGGCGGACACCTCGAATGGAGAAGCGTTGATTGAAGGGTCAGTGATACCTGAGATGGAGAAGAGTTTGATCACGGCAGTGAATCCGGTGACGAAGCCACCGAGACGGTATGACGTGCCGCCGTCCATCACGAGCGGAGGTACCGAAATGTCGGAGCTGAATAAAACGTTGCTGGACAACGATTCTGTATTTGGTAAGTAAAAAAGAAATAATAAAAAAATAATAATAGATACTCACGTGGTTAAACTAGATGATCATTTCTAAAAAAAATACTATTTTTTAAATTTTATACATTTATATATTTTTTTAAATGTGGAAAGTAAATCATTACCAACAATGGAGATCTGTAATCAACTTCAGTAAAAAATAAATAAAAATAATAAGATTGGGCTTTTTCCTGTGGCCACAGATGCATTGCTACCCCCTGAGAACTAAGCAGAAAAGAACCTAATAGGCATTTTGCCAATTAGGCTCTTTTCTGTGGCGTTGCTACCCTTACTTCTGAGAACTAATTTTAACTTAGGTGGTTACTTGCCTCTTGGTATAAGTATATTTCCTTCATAATATCCTTTAAACCAGAACACAACGCTCCAACATAAGGTAGACTTAGGTGTGGCGGTGATACGCCCGGAGTCAAGCCACAAAGGTTTCTATTTTTGAGCTCTACACACCTTGTTCCCCGTTCCCCTTTGTCAAAGGGAACCATTTTTTTAGAAGAAACTTCGAAACTCAACTTATGGAGGAACAGAATATTGAGGGGGAGGCAGAATGTTTAGGTTCAGCCACTTCAGTTTTGTTAGCTGCCATATTACATTTTGCCTTTTTTCGCTAAGTAAATTCCTAAATGGGAGGACAGCGAATGCAACTTCGGGCCCGAGCGATATTCACACGACGCCACTGAGCTTATAGCCTAATATATTAAACTAAGTGCGCTACGCGGTTTCACTCGCTACGAAATAAGAAAATAAAACAAACAAACATAGCGTGATGTTATATAGCCTATAGCCTTCCTCAATAAAGACTATTCAATACAAAAATAATTTTTAAATTCGAACCAGTAGTTCCTGAGATTAGCCCGTTCAACCAAACAAACTCAACTGTTTTATAATATTAGTATAGATATACCCGTAGTTGACCATTATGTACACGCGACAGTGATCATATTTATTTTACTAATTTACATTAATCTTTAGTATTCTAGAATCTCAGATTCTAAACTCAGGCCATTCAATCTATTGGCAAATAATGAGTTGTGATCTCTATCCAAACCACCAGAACACAGCAGTCAAACTACTTCAGTTGCAGTTAAACTACAATGAGTCGCAGCTTTAAAACTAAAATTTAATGGCAGTTGTTCGTTACTGCAGTGACTAAATATTTAAAATCAAACAAACTAGAGTCGATTACTGAAACACATTTAAAATTAAGTACTACGGCGCAACAAAGAATATTACAAGTTTTAACTGATTAATTAATTTAATTTTGTATATTAACTTTCAGATTAATTTAAATAGGTCAATTTAATGTAATTAATGTAAATAACTTACGTATTTAAAAGTTGTAGGTTAGATATCATAACAATTTAGTATTTTATAAACAAAACTCTTTGTGTCCCGCGGTTTCACCCGATACTACATAAGTAAAAGCGTAATGTTATATAGCCTATTGCCTCAATAAATGTATGAATTTACAAAAATATTTTTGAGTAGTAATTAATCGGTATATACTAAAGTGAATTAGATAATTTTCATATAAATGCAGTTCTTAGTACGCGTAAGGTGTTCAAACCATCTTCAATCGCTGTATCACACCAGTTGTCGTAGTCTTAGTGAAATAGTAACTTATTTGAAGTTCAATGCAAAATTTTCCTTAACCACAACGAATTTAAGAGGTTGACTACAATTTAATCGTTTTTCTCAAAAAAATCAAGTGTACAATCAAACACATAATGATAAAATCTGGGTGATCCAGCTTCCTTTTACCACTAATTACATATTTACCACTAATTTTACCACTAATTTCATATTATGTTATAATATAGATACGACACAAATAATGTACAACTCATCTAAACAAATTGGAAAACAGTATCAGTGTACAAAGTTCCATCATTCTATCAAGTAAAAAATAATACCCATAATTATATTAATGTACTAATATTTATAAATAATACTAAAAACACGCTTTCTACACTCATAGTCCCGGACTAGGATTTACGCCTTTGTCGCGGGTGCCATGGACACACGACGAATACACAAACACCCAGACCCAGGACAGAAATCTAAATTCATTCAGATTTCTGTCTGGCCGGGAATCGAACCCGGAACACACTGCGTGTCAGACCGGTATGGTGACCGGTCCGCCACGCGGGTACTTAAATAATAATATTATCACATCATATATTCTTATTATAATCTGTATGAGTTAATATTATTGGAATCATTAAATGCTATCAAAGTTATTAATAATGTTTTTTAAACGTATGTATGTCAATTTCTTTGACACGCGCTACAGCCCAAACGGCTTCACAGATTATGACATATGACATGTCATTGGAATTGTCTCAGTTTGCAAAGTGACATAGGCTATATAATTTTTGAATAGAAAAAAATCCGAAAGGGACGAGTTTTTTATTATGACAATAGGATATGAAATGAAAGTTATAAAATAGACCATTTCAAAAATTTATATGTAGGTATACAGTCTTACAATAGTTTTGTTACTTTTTTGACAAATACTCATAAGAAGTGTTAAGTTCAATATTTAATTTAACTACAATAAAGCAGTGGGTTTTTTTTTTAATGTTACTGGTTTTCACGATAGAGTCGGTCACATAAAAAGTGCATCCGTGTTTGTAAAACATTATTCTAATATAAATATCATACAATTAGAAAGTAGATTTTGTATGTATAATAAATAGTTGCAGTTTTTGTCTTCGCACAGTTTTTAAAGTTTCAAAAAAGTTAGAACAAAGAATCGAATCAAAATCAGTTCAGTGGCTCGCGAACCGACGTCACTGCTACAAACCGTTCAACAAAAGATATAACGTAATACGTCTTTAATTACCATCACATTATTTAGGAATCCCTTATAAAATGCATCAAACCATAATAGTTGTAAAGACCAGGGTTGTAGAACCTTTGAAATTCAGCGCCGTCGGCACCACCGACATACGATATTCTGCATAATAACAGCAGTGTTTAGGGCTGCTGTGTTCTGATTTTAAGGGTGTGGCAAAGGACACCTACTTATTCAAAACCATACCAACTTAGTTCTATGGGGTAGCAACAATTGTGGTCGACCATAGGTTCGATTTTTATCTTATCTTAGATTGATAACAAACTGTACATCAGTGATCACTTACTATCAGGTGGACTGCATACTTTTTTAATATATTTATAATATACAAATAAACAAACAAAGGTACAAACGGCAGATTTACTTGAAAACAAAACAAAATATAATTAAATGCGAACGTAAAACCAGTAGCACAAGAAACTATATTAGTATTAAATCCAGAAAATAACTCATTTAATAAAAAAAAAAACTAAGAAATATTATTACGATGCATTAAGTAATTTAAAACATAATAATATCGAGAACAAAATGGCGGCAATGTTCGTACTTTAAACAAAAATAATTACAATTGTATTTTGAAATCTTTCTTAATATTTGATAAGCCATTTACGAATTTGTGCCAAAAACTATTTTTAACATAATTTATTTTGAATTTCATTGGTATAGAAACTGAATATTTATAAATAAATGTTACGAAACTAAAAGCATATATTTCTAGTTTAGAAGTTGAACGGATGAACTAAGCCTAAAAATCTATGATGTACTTAAACTCTACGGAACCTTATGTTCAAAGATGAACTCGGATTCATCTCGATTAAACTGTTTCGAGGTCAATGGCACGCAAAAGAGTGAGTGACTACCCGCACGATAATTATATTCGCATTACTGTTTGCTGAAACATTCCGTGCGCGCCGAGGTTTATCTTGCAAGCTAGACTAAGTTTAGGCATTACACTCTTCGACGATATTTTAAGTACCTCATGTCATTGGCGTATAATAGGGAGAGAGCGATTTTCCCCCTTTGCATAGGTGAAAATAAATGTGTACCTATATATATATTTGACGACACTTGTGGCGGAGCGGTCACCATACTAGTCTGACGCGCAGTGTGTTCCGGGTTCGATTCCCGGCCCGACAGACATCTGAATGGTGAATTCAGATTTCTGTTCTGGGTCTGGGTGTTTGTGTATTCGTCTTTGTGTGTTCGTGGCACCCGCAACACAGGAGATAATCTTAGTTCGGGGCTCACACGCTTCCTACACTCATAGTGTAGGAAGCGTGTGTGTTTTATATATATATTTCGCAAATCATATAGCTATCTATTTATATATATAAAACTCTTGTGTTACTGAGGGACTGAATGACAACGCAGAGCCAAATCTATTGAGCGTAGAAAGTTTAGTATGAAGATTCCTTCGGAAGTGCAGAGGAGCACAAAAGAGGATTTTTGGAAATTTCACTCCGAAGTCGGTGAAAAGGGTGAAAAACTTTTATATGAAACTTCTTCACCGTTGAAGTAAGTTGAAAATTTGGCTTTTAGTAGGCTAGATAACATCACGCTATGTTTATTTGTTTGTTTTTTTTCTTATGCTGTTGCAGGTGAAACCGCGGGGCACCTCTAGTTGAAAATAAAATAACTCTTTGTGGCACGACTCCGGAAGCACCACCGCCCCACCTATTTCTGCCTAATAACAACAGTGTTATGCCCGGCTGTGTTCTGGTCCGAAGGGTGTGGTAAGGGAGACATACTATCTTAATCCTCAGGGGTAGCAATGCAAGGTTGGCCTTAGGCGAAACTTTGATTTTACCTAGGATTGATTACAGATGTCTATTGGCGGCAGTAGCTACTTATCATATATCATTATATGTATCATCAGGTGGTCTGCATGCTCGTTTGCTACTTCCATACTATAAACAAATAAGTAGCAATAAGCATATAGCGCTTTATGGTAAGTGGTCACGGCTGAACAGTATATTTCCGTCTAGGGACTGACTCTTCAATGTCATCTATATTGCTGCTCTTGAAGTTTAAATTGCCTTTTATTGTTGTTTCCCACACCCTTTATACTAACACGCAGCAGAAATTAACATTGTCATATTGTAAAGGCAAGATAAGAATACCTGGTGATGTTACTTTTTTATAAAATAGAGGTAGCAAACGATCATCCCATCCTTCTGATGGTAAGTGGTTACTACCGCTCATATACATCTGCAAACTTCATATAGAACGGGGATACTATTTGAAGTCAGTTACAGATGCGTTGTTACTCCCGAGGTCTAAGATCTTTTTTAAATATAACATTAAGGGTTTTACCTTTAAAATTAGTTACGGAAGAAAGTCCAATGGCGCGGCATAATTAGTCTGGCTACGGAGTGGACTCCACAAAACGAGCAAGCGCGCGACCTTGCCGTGAAAAATCAAAAAAACAGCTCCTGACCTACATACGACGACTCATGCGGTAAAAACGAATAAAATAACTAAAATAATAAGACTAAATAATAATAAAAAAGCGAACGCGAGTCGAAAATAAAAATAATAATCACAAGATTACGGTTACTGAGCTCGTGGCGTCCGCGTTTTTCATTCACGCTTCGGTAGGATAGTTCTCTTTTTAAACGAGACACGGTACGTGCCGCGAACTGCTCAACTTGTTCCTTTTCTTTCATTCTTTTATTTCCATCTTTCTTTTTTAATCATTTCTCGAATATGGAGCGTCGTTTTTATCGTTTTCCCGGCGGTTCGGGTCGTCCCATTCATGGACGGGTTCGACTCTGGGTTTTTGTTTTGGAACAATTACGTCCCGTACGTTTGCGGTATGTTTATATTTTTTGCGTTACGTAACCGGAGTTATGAGGTGATGATGGCGATAGCTTTATCGGCTCGTTTTTGGATGCGACGGACGGCGATTAGGAATGGTCAAGCGAGTTCCAGTTTGCCTGGATAAGATCCAATGTAACTTGATTTAAAAACTTTGGTATTTTAACACCATTGGTTTGATATGGATTACGTTTTGATAAATTTACGATGTAATAAGCTAGTAAATTGTTGCTTAAAATATTTCTGATGATACATTTATGTTTTTTTTTTTATTTTGTAATGAGCTTCCGATGTTTTTTATTTTATTTCATGCTATTTTATGGATGATATTTACATCAATAATAGTTTAGCCGTTTTGTTATAACATGGAAAACAGAGAGGATAAACCGGCAAACATTTCTTGTTGTTATATTATAACAATATAATTATCTCATAAATACACAAATACTAATATATGATGTTTTATGTAACTATGTACCTACATTGCCTACATCTATATTAGTATTATAAAGTCGTAGAGTTTGTTTGGCTGAACACTATAAGGTCAGGAACTACTGGTTCGAATCGAAAAAAATATTTTTATGATGAATATTGAGGAAGGTTATGTGCTATATAACATCACGATATGTTTGTTTGTTTTTTTCTTATGTAGTAGAAAGCGAAGCCGCGGGGCACACTTAGTACCTAATACAAAAAATATGTTTTTCTTAACGGACACAGAACAGACTTTTTTTTTTTATTTCTGCAGATACAGACAGGAAACTAGTAATGAAATTAATAATGAGATCCTTTAAATCAGTACAAACAAATTCCTTCCCGTTTCCGAGTGGCTGGCTCACCGCAGAGTTAGAAAGTGTTAGACCTCTCGCCAATAATAGCCGATGTCTTTTTACTCTATTTCTTTGGTTGTCGTTTTGTAGCTCCTCGGCTCCAGTTTAACACTTGTCGCTCGCGTGGCGCCTTCGTATAGTGCGCTCTGTTTGTATTGGTTGTTTTGAAAATATCGGATAAGTAAATTAATTTAGTGATTTTAGCAACTTTAGATATTAATTAGTTGCTTAAATCACTAATTAATAAAGATGAAGCGTTATTAGTTACACATGATTTAAAATTAATATTATTGCGGAAGTGATCTTTATTAATATGAGTACTCTTAATATGGGTATTTTAGAATAATTAATACGGTATTTTAAGTATAATTAATACGGATACTTACGATGCACAGTTTTCTTTATAGCTTATATTTCGTGCCAGTTGCATGGATCTGAGTAACGACAAAACTGCTTATGGAATAATATAAGTTAACAATATTTATTCCGCTTTTAAGCAAGCATTAATTTAATTTACGGAAATGAAGCAAAAAACGCATAGTGACGTCACGTAATTAGTAGATTTAAATGTCACGTCGTCCACTCGATAATCGAATCGTTTAACCCTAAAAAAAATATACAAGATAGAATGATAAAATTATTAAGCGAAACGGAAAGAACATGTTCCGTCAACAAAGTTAATAAAAAAGCCAAACTTACATTTTCCATAAGTAACGTCTTGATATAGGCAAGGTAAGACCATCCCTAGAGTAGTCCATACAAGCAAGCAGACTTCGTAAGCGACCATCGTAGTCCTCAAAAGCATCAACGCATCTGTGATGCATTCCTATATTGTTACCACGTACGTGTGCTTTATGATTACAGATGTCCAAGGGCGGCAGTGACCACATGCAATCAGAAAAACTGCATATCTATACTGATATTATAAAGCAGTAGAGTTTGTTTGGTTGAACCGGCTAATCTCAGTAACTACTGGTTCCAATTGCAAAATTCTTTTGTATTGAATAATCCATTTATTGCGGAAGGCTATATAACATCACGCTATATTTGTTATTTTTTTGTTTTTCTTTATAGCGCGTGAAACCGCGTAGCACACTTAGTGAATTTATAAATTTAAAGAAAAAATCAATATAAAATGTTACAACAACCAATCCAAAGTCGCGCCGCTCGCCGGTCGCAACTGAACTTTTTGCGCTCAGGTATGCCCGCAACAAAACCACCGTGTAATGACAATCTGATTCGTGGCGACCGTTAGCGCACTCGCGATCGCCATTGTCCGGGTTCGAATCCCGGACGCGGCAAAAAGATCTCGACAAGATACGTGAGCAATTAAATCGTCAATCGCGAACCGTTGAAAGTTCAAACTGAGATTGAATTTTTTTAATTGAACCGTCTGAGTAAACAGTTGCTATTGTTTGCTTTTGCTTTGTAATTTATTTTTGGCTCGTTGCTATCTTGAGTATTCTGCCATAAAAGCTAAAACGCAGTTGGAAGATGTTCTTAGGTATTCCTTTAGTTTTTTCTCTTTATATTAGTAATCTATTTGACACCTATAAATTTTATCGTTCTCAATAACTTGTATTACTTACTTTGTTTTTGTTTTTAGTATTTTTAATTATATTAAAGGCTCATAGATTCTGTTTTACTTGACGAGGATATCGCCTGCTGCTCTTGTTGTTAAAAGCCTATTAAGCATCTTACGTACTTAATTATCTATAAATATCATGTACCTATGTGTATGTGTAATGTGTAAATATGTTTACAACCTTTAGATGCTGTTGTACTACCAACTAAGTACCAACATTTACCATCATGTCTGGCATATCACGAAATCGGGAATGTAGGTACTGCAGGACGATGCTTCTTTAAATTTCACGGACTTGGCAAAACAATATTTCCAAACAATGCCTGAAATCAAGTTTTCGTATTTAGGCACCCAAAATAATTGGCACACTAGCCATGCCAAAAGCAAATGCCAATAGCCAAAAAAAAAATAGTTTTTGGTGTCTCTAAAGGCATCTACCTTTAGACACCAAAACTATTTTTTTTTATACATTTACCTAACGATAAGGCGTGTTACCTGATGGAAAGTAGTCACCGTCGCCTATGGACATTTGCAACACCAGGGGAGTGGCCGGCTTTGATGGAAAGCTCTTTTCACACCTTTTTTGAAGAGCCCCATGTCATAGCGCTC
>DWLI01003879.1:0-11378 GCA_018249915.1 Cecropterus dorantes dorantes
TTTTACCAAAATTGTTATTAGAAATAATCGGGTAAATATTTTAAGGGTAGATCTTTTTGTGGTTCACCCCGGGAGGCCCCCCCGCCACACCTATTTCTGCCTACTAACGGAAGTGATATACGCTGTTGTGTTTTGGTCTGAAGGGTGTGGTAAGAGAGATATACTTTTCCGAGACATTCCATCTTAATCCTCGGGGATAGCAATGCAGCTGTGGCTATCCTTCAGAAACACTTTGTCCTTATCTAGGGTTGATTACAGATGT
This sequence comes from Cecropterus dorantes dorantes, assembly GCA_018249915.1. Classification (NCBI taxonomy): domain Eukaryota; kingdom Metazoa; phylum Arthropoda; class Insecta; order Lepidoptera; family Hesperiidae; genus Cecropterus; species Cecropterus dorantes. Next base: position 263 of record DWLI01003879.1, read on the forward strand.
CCATAGGCGGCAGTAGCCACTTATCATCAGTTGAGCTGCATGCTCGTTTGCTACTTCCATATTATAAAGCAAAAAATAGCTAAGAATAAAAAAGACAAGCTAGAGATTTCAGAAGCCCACAACCTTCAGATATAATCTAATCTAATTAAATTGTAAGACACGGAAAACATGCGTGCATAACCAAGAAAAGAAAGTACAACAATAGTTTTCCTGCCAGCTTTGTAGGTGCGCTCAGTGAATAGAAGCAAAGTAACGGAAATGATGAGGTATAGCGAGTAATATAGCCGTTGAGTAATAAATCATATACAGTGATATAAATATACCAAAAAAGATGATAGATTTCAACCAATTTATTACAGTCTAACAAACTGCCCGTTTATCATGTTGCATAAAAATCAAGGCCTAATATTTTAGAACTCTAAGATATATGTACAATTCTACAACCTTTCAAAAGTTTATTTGTATTGCTTGTATAAATGTGGAAAGGTGAAAAGCATGCTGTATGTTAAGTCGAAATTGCCGCTCATAGACTTCTATAACCTACTATACGCGTATATTGTATTGTATACGCGTACAATATAAAGAATCTATCTGAAGCCAATTACAGATGTGTTGTACAGCAAAGGTGTAAACAAGCATGCAGTAGGTAAGTAAGTAGTTTTTTAACCTACTATATGTTGGAGATAGTTAAATTAACCGAGTATACGACCTCATTTATTGTATAAGATTGTCAATCCTACATAACATCAGTTGTCAATGTCAATGTACCAGTCAGTGTTATTTTGAATGTTTTGTCAAGACGCACTTATAATGGTTGAAATATGAGAAATATCAACATGTCGGTAGATAATGGCGACCATTCAGATGGCAATCCATCGGAATCTGCGACATACTTATATTGTAGTTGTTATAATTTTTTGTAATAATAATGATGAATCATGACTATACAAACTTATATTTGCATAGTTATGATTAATGTAATCGACGATGCCTCCCGTCAGGTAACGCGTCTGCCCTATCGATAGGTTTAAGTATTTCAAAAATGCTAGGCTTGAACACTCTTTTTCTGTTCCTGACCTGTCAGTAGACGGAGCTATAATACGCTGCTTTAATGTCGATCCAATGAGGTTTAATTTAATTTCTTGTAAGGTCATGGGTACCAAGGTCAAAGAACTAACCTGTTCCAAGTAACCGATGGCGTCCTCATAGTGCCCCATATTAAGCTTAGCAATGCCCAGATTGCCGTAAGCCTGTGCTTCCAGAGCACAATCTTGCAGTTCTTGTGCCCTCTCAAGTTGCTCCTGAAAATATTATGTTACAAAACATTCAATGTAAATCAAATATATCCGGATTATACGACAATTTGGCAATAATTTGATGTTTGCATTATGTAAGTTACTTTGGGAGTTCCACATCAGTTCGTAAAACTTTTATGGTTTTTCCCAAAAACTTTTTTGTTGTTGTTGTTTGAATTATATTTGTTACATTAGAAGTTCCATAACACTTCGTTAAACTTGTCATGGTTTTCCCCCAAAAAAGATTTTTTGCATCGATGTTCTTAGCATGAATGCAAAAACTATCATAGTTGGTACTCGCATTAAAAGAAATAGGTTATATAAATCTTGACACTATAAAACACCAGGTAGACTGTTCTAACATTACAAAGAATATTACAGCATAAAGTAGAGTAAGTATAGCAATTGAGCTAATCCACTTTGCTAACGTTACGTTGCGTTACGTTTTTACGTTACGGCTACGTGTCTTCAAGAGCTTTAGATCTATTTTAAGTAAATAATGTTGATTTACAAAGTTTTAGTGATATGTTGAGATATTTGTTACCCGGTAACATCTAGCAGCATGTGAGTAATGTCCGAGCGCCATGTGCACGGCGCCGAGGTGTGAGTGCGCCCGCGCTTCGCCCGCGGCGTCGCCTGCTTCTTGTCGGAGAGTCAGCTCCTGAACAATAACGAGAAATTTGTTAATAATCTTTATACAAATACAAGCGTCATACAGTATGTTAATATATGCAATTTAATAACATTGAAGTAGCGAACGACCATGCAGTCCACCACCTGATAGCAAGTGGTTATTTCTGTCACTGGATATCTGTAAGCAACATATAAGAAAGGGTTTTCTGCCTGAAGTCAAAAATTGGGTCTTCCGAGGACAAAGATCGTCGCCTCGTGTAAAAGTTAGCTTTCACACCCTTTCACGGAATCGCAAAATGCTACATGCTAGAAATAGGCGTGACAGTAGTACCGCCTCGATGGAAGCATACTCTTTCTACGTTGCATAATTCAATATTTGTGATATTTAAAAATTGTGTTCAAATAATTGTTTTTTTGCAAACATTTCTATAGGTATTGATGCTTGAAACTAGAATTGTATCACAATTTTTGTAGAGTTAACAGATTAATTCGGTGAATTCACTGTACTAAAATTTCTGTAATACCTGAGTATGATGCCCTAATGCAGCGTCCAACCGTCGTTGCAATCTTCTGGCTAGGCCTAAGGCACCGCAAGCAGCTGCTTCTAAGGAGCGATCTCGAGCCTGAAATCATATGAATGAATAAAATGAAACCACATGAATTACATTTTAATATTACTACTTATAAAATCTTGGACAAAGTTTTGCGATAACGGCTCCATACTCCATACTATACTCTTGGAACTAAATAGCGTCATTATATAGCGGCATAAAACAGCTTCTAGTGAAATGAATGCATGATGATCGCCCAATGATGGTGCCATCGGACATTTAGTCATGCATGGAAGTGTAAAGGGATCCAGATTACGGACCGACGAAATTAAATGTGCTGTGGATGGCCCATTGTATGAGTTTTCCCGGGTATGAGGTTGTCACAATAAAACGTAGAGACATCGTGAGATACGCTGCATCAGCCACCCAAAGAGTGAACAGAAATAAAACATGATGACCATGACAACTCTACTAAGAGCCCAAAGATGAAGAGTAAGAATTATAAAATCAACCATAATATTTTTCCTACATAAAAACATAGAACTTTCAAATACTGAGAAAATATGAAGGCATACCTGTCTTGCAAATCCAAGTTGTCGTTGGTACATCTTAACCGCCTCTTCCACGTCACCCATCTTGATCAGAACATCTCCAATATTCCCCAACGCTCTAAACTTCCCTTGTAAGTGCTGTGTCATATGGGCGATAGCCAGGAAGTATTTCTGACATTCCAGTGCTGTTTCCAAGTTCCCGAGGGCCAAGTGAGCCAAGCCCAAGTTGCAGTATGCTCTGCCCATGTTCATTTTGTCTTGAAGGTCCTTTGCAAGGGAGAGGTCTTGATCGTAATATCTGCAATTTTTATAATATTTTGCAAGATCCAATTTTAACATATAAATGATAAATCAAATTATAATACAAACATGTTTGTTGTATTATATTTAAAATATCTAAACAGTTTTTATTGTCAAGGGGCAAAGTTATACTGGTCTGAAGAGTGCATACATACACGTATTAATATCACCTATGTCTTTCTCCAGGTCTAAATTTATATATTTTTAAAAAATATATTTTCCGGGAGAACAGTATTTTAGCATATTTTATTCCTATACACTATTATTAACGATATGTGACTCATAAGAGTTTGATCACGCCTCGGACATAGTAAGCTCGATTAAACCAAGAAGTATCAACAAAAGTAATAAACAGTTGCTCAAGTTCAGGAGCAGAAGCAATCAAATCAAACTTACCTGACAGCCTCTCTATAGTTTCCCAGGCAGTAATGCGCGTAGCCGAGGAAGTGGCACGCCTTGGCCTCGGCGGTGACGTCACCCAGCTCCTGCGACAGCATCAAGTGCTGCTCGTAGTAAGGCACGGCTTGCGCGAACTCCCCGCGCGAGGACAAACAGTTGCCCAAGTTCAGGAGTGCGCACGCTTCGCCCGCTGCGTCTTTCAGTTCCCGCGCAATACCTGGTCATAAGAAATTAGTTTAATAAAATACGTTGTGTTATTATTTATTAATTTTAAAACAATAATGTCTTACGAATACGAGTATATGATTTAAGACTTATTACTTATACACAATTGATCTATTTTAATAGGTCACGGTTATAACTGTTTAGGTATTCACATTGTGCATTATTACTTAAAGAAATGTATATGAAGAGGGCATTTATACGGTTTAAACTTATTGAAAATGGTCATTGATATGCAATGTCAGTCTTACAAAATATCAAGCGTCATCAGGAGTTACGTGAATGACTACTATTTTGACTTTTTCATCTGCACTATTGTGTTTTTCAGGACACACTATGGACACACATTAACCCCTCATTAATTTGCTTAAGCTTTTCGGAGAACCGTTTTTGGAGAACCTTTTTGTCGGGTGGTTATCAACCACCCCACATATCTTGAAGTCTATTTCATGTCTTCCCTAGACAAAGAAAGTGACCGCTATAATTATTGTAACATAAAAAAAAGTCATTTCATCCAATTTTTAATAAATAATCGAAAAATCATAAAATGAATGCTCAAACAATAATTCACTTACCTAAATGTGCTCTATAATGGAACAAGGCCATATCATGTGCCCCTAGAGCTTGATAAGCAACAGCGAGGTTGCCATGAGTAGATGCTTCTGAACTCCTGTCATGAACTTCCTTGGATATGGTAAGTTCTTGCTTGTGATATTTGATGGCTTGTTCATAGAAACCAGCCGCTGAATACGCGTTGCCGATGTTGCCATACGCTCGACCCATACCAGCTTTATCCTGTATATTTAAATAAGATTCAAGTTTCTTGCAGATAGGAATGGAATATTCTTTTTTTGGCAAAGGGAGATCAGCTAAAATTATTCTTACTGGGAAGCTGCTAAAGCTTAGAAGTTTTTCTACGCTTATATGCAAGACATTTAGAAAACTTCACTAGCGGGATTTAGGTTCTTGTGGCGCCATCTCGTATTGAGTTACGAGAGGTGGTCACAGCTTCTGAATGTTATTTTATTAACAAACTTTTGCAGTAACAAGCAGGACAATTACCTGCAGTCCAGGGAAGGTGCGTTACTATTCATCATTTGACATTGAACACATTTCAGATCAATAATCGTGGTATGAGCATTAACATTGGTGGAATCATTTTTCAAGTTGATCCCTCACATTAAATTTCTGGCGTTGATGTAATTCTCGATCAACAACTTTATTTTGATTTTTGCAAATTTGAATTCGTAGGTACAGATTATACCTTCATTTGTTGTTGATTAATGACTTTAAAAATCCGTAAATTGAACTCACTTAGCCTTAAAAACAGCTTGATGGATTTTTGATGTGCGTAAATTACACAAAATGCAAATGTATGAAAAATCGAAGCCCTACGTCATAAAGCGCATATAACGATATCAAATTCAAATTATAAAGTTAACACGTAAAGATGAACAATTTAGTATACCCAAAACCAAAGCGATTTTGCATAATCATATCAATAAACAACTGGCTGGCAATTGAGAAAAATGAGTCACCTATATCATTCCTGAAGAGTTACGATATGAGGTCCTAATCTAAACACTAGTTATAATCGTAAAACTCATTAAAGTACAATATGTTACATTCAAAGAAGAGGCAGACAAAAGGAAAATAAATTATGTCACCAATACTCTATGTGTGATTAATTAATCTTTACTTTCAGTTACGAACATAATAGTATTAAAATTAAAATTTTAAATTCTCGTAGATACAACCTATTTAAGTGCCAAATTTCAAGCTTATTATTTTGCAATACTCACAGAACAATGTGTAATGTACTGTATGTAATATGTAATGTAATGTAATGAACAGTGTGTTCACAAAATGTCTTTTAAAAAATAACGTAAGAAAGTTATTTTAGTATAAATTTGTTCTACAATGTGTCCTGTGTGTACACGACTTATTTCTAAGCCAAAATCTGGGTATAAATCTTCTTCATATACTTACCAAATATGTTTTTTTTCAGTTGCTTATATTCCTCACCTAAATGGGACTTAACGTAAAATAATACATACCTTAAATTGTCTGGCAATAGAGATATGCAGTGAGTTTACAAAAGAGTCTTAAAAAATTTATTTTAATGTAAAATAACTCTATAGCGTGTCCCATGTGTACACAACTTATTTCTAATCCAAAATCTGGGTATAAATCATCTTTTCATACCCACCAAACATGCAAGATAACTGTATATCCTTTATTGCTTTTTCCCTAAATGATACTTAACGTAAGATAATACATACCTGTAATTGCCTGGCAATGGAGAGATGAGCCTGATGCAGCTTGAGTGCGGCGTCGTGTTCCCCGAGCAGTTGATACACGATGCCCAAATTCGAGCACGCCCGCCCCTCGCCCACCTGAAGAGCGCGATTTATTACTTTAAATTAAATGTATCATTATACTGCGGCTCTTCAATTGTTTTAACGTTAGGTATTATTTCGTCGTTTTGTTGAAGATAAAGTACGTTTAATTTTAGGAGTGTAAAGGTATGTTTTATAAGTAGACCTTTATGTTCTTGTACAAGATGTGAAAGGCATACATGAGGATATAAATGCTTTTATGCTCAGCTAATAAATACTTTTATAAAAAGCGGTTACCTTATCTCTAGCCGCCAAAGCGACATCAAGCTGTCTTTCATGCCATTTCTTAGCTTGGGCGTAGTCACCAGCACACCTGTGAACAATATCTTTGTATAGAAAATTTTGGCGGACAGATTGAACATTCAAGTTTATTATAAAGTTACATATATATGTACTCAAAGCCATAAATTGACTGGCCTGAGATCATCTGCATATGCTACTTTATTTTTTTTACTAATCTTGAGGAGTAAGTTGGAGCAAAATGTGTTCAAGTAAACACACTTATGATTTACTTTGCATTTCAAACCAGAAAACAGCGTTTAAAACTACTATTATAAGAAAATCACATCTGATGATGGTGGTGTCTCAGTTTCACATCATTAAAGTCTTCCTTTAATAGATATTATACGGTCACCCATGAATAACTGACCTGAATAATTCTGATTAATAATAAACAACCCTAGTTTATTTGATGTCGTTCAAAGTTACTTTGTTATACCTGAATTATAATTAAACGCATAAAAATAACCCTTTTATTCGAATACATTACCACATATTTTATCCTAAGCAAACACCTCGTATAATCACATCGTGATGGCCATTGAAATATTTTTTGTTATCACAAAACTAGTTTAAACAACGTTACTCACCGTGCTGCATGCCCTAACCCGGCGTAGGCGCGAGCTTCAATGGCTCTATCGCCTAAGTTTTGAGCGATTCTCAGAACATTCTCATGGTACGCTATAGCTTGGGAAAAGTTCCGCCTGTAGTGATAAGACGAGCCTAGGTTTGAGTACGCTCTTGCCTCTTCCACCTGAAATTAATATTTTTTTAAGTGACTTATTCTTCCATTTTTTATGTATTACACAACTTATGTATTACTTAAATATACATGGAAATCACATTTCTGAGTAAACTATCTGTTGCATTAAAAAGATACGTTAATGAATAAGTTATAAAAGCTATATAATTATTTATTTAATATAACAAGCGGTATCCGACGTAGTTCTTAAAAATGAAGTCGTAAAATAATGGCATAATTACCTCGCTCAATTGCTAGCGTAATTATTTCTTTTTGTAAGATATTTTATTTTAAGTAAGGATAATAGGTATGCAAGTGCATACATAATACTCCTAGCCAAATGTATTTGTAGCATATTTATAACAGGTCACCAAACATAGTTCTTCATAGGACGATATGCTCTTAGCTTCCGAGAAAAGCTTAAAGGAGCATTATGCATAGCATAAGCATTAAGGCAAAAGTGTACTTTTCTTCTCTCTTATCTTGCTACATACATTATCAACAGACATTTTTCGAATACAAGGGTATTTTGGTATGATAATGATTCATGAAAAACTATAGTTTTCTGAAGCCCGGTTGTAAAGTTAAGCCCTTATCCGGATTAAGTTCCAGCACCACTCGGGAATAAGTTATAAATATTTTTTATTACTTCTATTTCAACTATAAACAGATATATGCAATTCTAATCACCCATTGCTTATTCATGATCGAGTAGTTTATCATAAACACTTTTTTGCTGAAAGTTTAACGCACTTCAAGACTAGTTCCTGCGCCTCCTGTGTTGATAATTACTGTACTTGCATTTTCACTTTTTCATTCCCCGTAACGAACTATGTCCCGTCGATTGGTATTAGAAGCATCCGTAAATCGTATGTAGGCGTATTAGTCTCGTTTATGTGTTGGTGTACAAGTTATTTCAATATTATTTCAATTATTGTAATGTTAGTTATTTTTGCGTTATTTTGTTAAAGATAATTGTACATAAAACATCGATTTTACAAGTATGTTTTTTGTGTAGATAACTATAACATATATTCTGGTTCAAGAGTAACAAGTACATAAATACATATGATTTCATGCTGTGTTTATTAAGTTAATTAAAAGGTTGATTTACATGTTTATTTGCATGACGGAATTTCGAAAAATATTTTTTTTATTTCTTTTGTGTAGTTGCTGTTGGCCCTACTGGCTTTGACAGCTTCACCAGGTTTTTATGGCAAGCCTAGAGCTCAAGCTGGGACAAGGAGACTGGGCCGGAAGGGGTGGATGGCTTTGGTTCCCGTTGCCGGGTTCCTCGACGTTCCGCCTTCGCTAGAGGGTCGGACGGTTGCGGACCCAGCTAATACCGGAGTCCTGGCCTTCTGCCTCTGGTTTATAAGAGGATTGCGGCTGACCCAAGGGCGCCTCCTGTGAGGTACGGACCTCGGCATAGGTCAGTTACGCTAATGTGGGGCACTGGTGATGCTCAACCGATCACACGAGATTACCTTGTAAGCTCTATTAAGTTAAGCTCTACTACGTTTAGCAGTAGGGTATAGTGCAGTAAGGTGAGAAATTGCGACTTGGACTCTATTCTCGGTATTCGATAAAAGAAAAAATAAATGATGACTTCCATCTATAAACTGTGTATTGGTGTATAAATATTGTACATAAAAATACAAATTACATTCGTTACAATATTTGACGACTCATATCTAAGAATACAAAACAGTTAACAGTCATGCTCTTCCTGTATTAGTAGAGATTATGGTTTGTTTACTCAACTCTTACCCGAGGCCATAAAACATTTGATTGGCGCTGCAAGAGTCAGTTTTGACCTTTAAAAATAACTAAATAGGTCTAATCTTTCAAGGCTACGTAATTTCACTGAAAATTATATCGAAATTTGCTAAAATTCGCCCATACTTTGTAATGACGCTTCAAAGGATTGTATTGTGGCTTTTCACACAAACATTTATTTTAACGTTAAATCCCGCTTGATTGCACCCTGTAGCGAATGACGCTTGACACAATATTCGTTAATTTCATGGCTTTTATTGTTCTAACATACCTGGTCCCCCAATCGTCGAGCGAGTCTCAAATGCTGCGTATGACAATCTACAGCGGAGTCGAACTCGCCCATCGCCAGGTAAACGGCGCCAACGTTGCCGATTTCTCTCGCTTCCTGTAGCCGGTCCCCCATTTGTTTGACAAGCTGCACGCATTGCTTGTGGCTGGCTAGAGCGTTTGGATAGTCCCCGATGGCGGTGTACACATGTCCTAGTGATGTGAGTGCTGCAGCCGCAGCCTGTGTGTCCTGGGAAGGAAAGAAAATATTTATGAACTTCAGAAATTGCGGTATTTATATCGATATTAATATCGATAGAGCCAATTATACGATTATTTATATTAAGTGTGGTATGACTTCATTATTAACTGAGTCCTAAACGGACATTTCATTAAGTATTTTTTTTATCAATGCCAGAGTTTAAGTATTTTGTTATCGATGCCAGAAAAGTATCAAATATGTCAATAAAGAAAATAAATTATTCCCAATACTTTGTCGTAACAAAAATATTTTGAGTAAATTATTTACAATAAACGCATATTTGTCTGCATCGGAAGGTACAAGTATTTCAAAAAATAAAATTATTAAATCAACTTTCAAATAAAATACCAATATTTACTCAAATCGGATTTTAACCGGAGAATATCTGAATGGCAGGCCAGAGACAAGTGAAACGTGTGCCGAAGGGGTCGCCAAACAGGATAGCAGGCAGGGTAGATAGAAAGTTATTCAATGTATGTACGTTTCTTTCGTGTTATCTTCATTTAGTATCTATTTTAAGCTGTTAAATCGGCTTTATCAAAATATTTAAGTTCAAGCCGCGTCGTAAATTCCCATGAAACACAAATGTTATCTCGTAAGTACTACAAATCAATAGTATTTGTAAGTAAATTTTCTTATCGGCGCTTTCTAAAATATGGGCCAACTACTTTCTTTTAAGTTTGCTTTACCCGTAGCTTAAACAAACCTGTGGTATAACCTTCTAAAACTCTGACTCAATAGTAATAAGTTCTACTTTTCCTCAAACGTTTTGTGTGTGTGTTCACTTTGGGAGATAAAAGGATTATAAAAGTAAACAAAAACGAAAAAAACATTAGAATGCAGCGCATCCTTTTCACCGAGGAAGTGGAGGGCAAAGGAAAAAATACCCGACGACAGACCGCCAATAGGTTCTTTGTCTCGAACGAAATGGAATAGGGAGGGGCGCCATTATCAACGGTTTCGATAAATTTAACTGATACGTTATGAACTAAGGAAGTTATTAGTTTCTTACGCATAATTGATATTTCCACCGGTTACTATTTGAGATACAATACTTTAATAATTAATTAAACTTTTCATTATATACAAGTATCAACGTACGTACCCTTTTAACTAGTTCAATGCAATGGAAATAGTTATTATTTGTTGAACGAACAAATTTAACATTTTACATATTTGGTGACTCTTTAAAAGTATATCTCTCTAATAGTCTTCAGAATCGAAAGTAAATTATTTCGCAGTTACAATGGTAGAAAGTGCTGACTGCAAAAAAACATATAAATAATTCCATGTGTCGTATGTTGGTAACATAGTATGGTTATTTATGTATGATTATTTATATAAATATGTTAATCATATCATGGTTAAATAATGTAATATTATTTAACTATGATAAGAAAAAAAAGTAGCTTGAATGTTTAATGCACGCAGTGAATG
>DWLI01003880.1:0-11377 GCA_018249915.1 Cecropterus dorantes dorantes
AAATTTCATTTTTACAAGTCGGGGATCTAATCCGCAACAATCTACGTGTCAGTCCGATTTGTTGGTTGATCTCATATCATTAATTATAGTAATAAAAGCTCTGGTCTTGTTAATCTTTGTTTATTAGCATTTGACCACTCCGAAGATACGAGTACGACCCTCACAAACAAATGTTTATTCAAAAAGCAATAACAATTATATTTGCCCCGAACATGCTGTTCCCGAGTGACACTTTACAGTTTCTTCAGCCAGTGATACTTCACAGCTGTTCTCGGGGCGTTATAACGTATAAAATGATACTGAAATATTTTATATCCAGAAATAAACAACGACTCAGTATTTTAATAAAATTGAAGTGTCTACTTGTACGCAATTACTGAATAACTACAATATTAGTATATTTGCTACAACCATCATTAAGTAACACAGAAGTAGTTACATTCCTTTTACACGGATTATACTTTTTGAGAAATCTAAGTCTGTTTTAATTTTCGTAAAAAATAAATGCCAAGTGATTTTGAAACGCCTGGAGGTAGGGAATTTTACCCAAACGTAGGGTTCGTCGGTGAAACAAAAAACGTATCGCATGCGGGCAGAGCCGGTGAGAACAGCCGTTATTAAATAAATTACATAACATTTGCAAACGCTTCATCCTCGTGAAAATTGATTAATCCGCGTTGTTTTTTTAATACCGCGGCTTGCTCATGATTTACGGATATTACTTCCATTTCGTTTAACCTATTCGTTTTCTTATTCACCACATGACAATGCATGTATTGGATTCTTTATTCTGTGTTCGTTTTAAGATTAGAAGTAAAAATGCAGCGTGAATTTATATTTCATTTATTTCCATGTTGCCTTGTTTCTGAAGAATAAATTCATGTTATTTACCAGAACACTTTTTTGTGTCATTGTAATCGTATATTGAAATACCCCATATTTACAAAATAAAATATAGAATTTATTAATACCATATAGCTAAAACAGTACCCATTTCGTTAAAAAAGTAGTTCATAGTTATTGAAACTTTGGGTAAACAAATGTATTGTAGTCTTAATCTTGGGAGACCTATTGGGAATTATATAGGTCGAGATTAAATATTTTTTTAATATAGAATGATGCCAAATATAATAACATAAAGTTCAAATGAGCTATGTTTATAAATATTTATGGTGAAGGTATTTAATCTGAAACAAGTAGTGTGAAACAGGTGGCGTATTTCCGTCGAGATTGTAGTAAATCAGTGCAGGTGCTGCAACTGTACTAGAAATGGATTTAATTTTGATTAGAATCTTGAATCCAACATTGCTACAACTTCTGCTTAGCAGAGAATACCGGGGACCAGGTATCGTACCGTTTCTCTGGATCTTAGATTATTTATTAATGTAAATGAATTGTATTCCAGTATCTTATCTTTTATGTCGAATAATAATATATTTATTTCTTACCTTTGTAATATTTATGTACCAACCTAAACATATTTATTGTTTGATAGCCCTTTTAAAAGTAATTTTAAGTCAAGGTAATAAAAAGCCTTTACTTAACAACTTTGAAGGTTAATAGACGTAACAAGATAGAAGTACCCATTTTAAGGTTTAATTAATGCGAGTAGGAACATAATTTTTTGTGTGATGAACCTTTGAAACGTCATAAAATGTACAAAAAAGTTAAGAAATTTTACTTAACCTTTAATCTTGATATTTTATGACAGTAGATACGTAATCTACTGTCATAAAATATCAAGATTCTTGGTTATGTAATAACTTTTCTACATGCGATTAATATTGTACTACAAGTCATAAATTTTTCACATTGCAAACCGATTTTATGAATGGTTATTTTCTTGTTGTTTGTACAAAAAACACTTTATTTTCGATACAATCACTTTAACGTCAATATGCTGTTTATAGATCCCGTCTGGATAGTAGATATTTACGACGTCTAGCAGTACAGCCACAAGTATCTATTGGCGTGTGTGATACGGCTAAGAGAATTGTTTTATATATTGGAGTGGTATTTTATCGCTTGGTCGCGTCTCTCGTCTCCAGGCCGCATGGTCGCTTGCGATAAATTAATGTTGGCAGCTCCCGCCCACGAGTGTCGACAACTTAGACATTGTTGATGTTTACTTCAACAAGGTAAATGGAATAAGTAAGGACCTTCGTCAAACCATTACTGAATTTATTATGATTGAGTATTTTCTTGGTACTTCATACTGAAAATTATAATGATTATTGTAGTCAATAATTTGACGAAAAATAATGACGGATATAGATTGACACTTGACATTATAACTTTACGCAACTTATTTATTTCGCCGATAAAGACTGAGCAAGTATTTATATAGTTAAGTAAATAGTTCCGGAAATGTATATGTACATCTATCGGAGACAAATATTGACGAAACATGACGGAACTGTTCAAATTGAAACATATTTGTCCAAAGTAAGCTAAGGTTGTATTTGTCGATCTAAATGTATGTACGCTCATAAACTGAAACAGCTGTCCTTTTCGCGTCATAAAGCTATATCTCCAGCTATTATTATTGATTGTAGTCTTATTACAAGATATATTTGCTTTGGCAGCTCACCCAACCACGGGCATTGTCGTAAACAGTCGGGGCGGCTGGCACGGACCGCCTCGTAAATAAGACGCGAAGCGACGATCGCCCTTGCCTCGGGCACGTTAACTAGCTGTATTGTGCTATTATTGCACCACCCAGTCATGTATTACATCATCCAGTGACCTATTGCTGGATGATACTTTCAGTATTTCGTGTATGGGCTTTTTTTTTCTTTTTACGAAATTGAATTAGCAGACGGATATGCAGCCTTCCTATCACAGACAAAATGGTCACTACTGCCTGTGGAAGTCGATGTATAATCAAATGGGAAATAATAAAAAATGGTAGCATCTTGTGTAAAAGTCACCCAGCATCCAGATCCAACGAAACTCATGAATTGTACAATAATTGTGACAGCAGAAACTTAGCAGTCGAAAACATACTGGTTGTTCCGTTTTCTTATCTTATCGTTAGTTATATTTATAAATATATAATTTATCACTGTCATTACCTAATACATGTTACGACTGAAGTTCTACTTGCGATGAGCCTTAAATGCGTTTCCCTGAGGTCTATGTTGTATGCCTCGTAAAAGCCTTTCTTATTACGCCCTTCAACCGTTGAATTAAGCTTTGATCACAGCCACAGGGTGGAGATACAAGTAACTGATTTCCCTTGTCGAGTACGATTTTTGAAGTAAGTATTACTAAATCACTCTTGTGGCGTGTAAGGAGAAATTGATCAGAGTATATTTCCAGTAAGTAATGGAAATGTCGCGAACGGATTCCGGAAGTTGCGTACTGGAACGATGCTATTCAAATAGGGTTTTTAAGAAGATTCAGGAAATAAATCGAAATCAAATTATATTACTGGGATCAATTGTAAACTTAGGACCACGTTAAAGTTTTCCAAAATCGCATTTTATCGTGGAATATTGACAAACGTGTGGTTTATTATTACTTGATTGTAATGTAAATATGTGTTGTGATGTGTAAAAATGCAAAATAACTTGATTTGTAAAAGTATAAATTCATTTGCGTATATAGGTATATTTTTTAAAGAAATACAATCGACAAATACATTTCTGGCTCCGGCGCTTCGGCACCAATTTAATTAATATCTAAACGCAAATACTAACTGAACTTCATGAAATAATAAGCTTGTTGAATTTCTCCAAATATTTAATTACATTGTGCTTTGTGTTTGGTGTTGGTGAGTCTTACAACTTTGAGTAAATTATGAGTCACTCAGTGATACAGATTTTCTTAAGAGTTCTTTCTGCACTTGTTTTTCTCCCTTACCACATGCTTCAAACCAGAATATAGCAGTGTTTAATACTGATCAATAGAAATATATGATGTTCGAAGTTTAAAAACCAAGAGTTCTGTTAAGTTGTTCTGTTGAGCTGAATGTGCTTGTCTTGTTATCACACACATATAAATTAATCTGATAAGATCACGCTAACAGTGGCATGTTGTAATAATCTAGTACTCTGACAACTAATATCGTACTGGAACCTTTATTTTTGGGATAACAACCCAATAAAATGAGTTTAATTAACTTGGTATACAAAACCTTATCTGAATATGATATTGAAATGGCGTTAGTTGTCTCAACAAAACTAAAATTGTTTAAATATTTGTACTAAAATCATTGTTTGTGTCTACTAGTTTTTGTAGCTATCTACATAAGCTTCGCAAATAAAATATTATCTCAATACTAAATTTCATTCAAATTGTTAGAGGTGAATTATTTAGAATTTTGATCTAGAATTGGAATAAGAGAAAGAATTTAGAAGTAACTGTAAAAGCCAGTCAAAGAGCAATCTTCTAATTGTCCATGTCCTTTATAATTGTCCATTTCCTGCGATTAGCCCGCACGCACTTTCTGATTATTTCATCAAATGTTAAAAACGTCCTACTAATTAAATTATACAAGAGTATTATAAAGGTGAGAGTTTGTGAGAATAGATGTATCTTTCTTATTCTTATTAGCAACAACTGCAGATCTGATATAAATAAATTTCGCTTCTTACCTGGACTAACAAATGTGATACATTTTACCGTGGTTAACATTATCCGAGCTAGCAAGAGTGCGAGAAGCCAATTAATTATAATTATAAAATCAGTGCATCCATATCAGTGCTTAATAGAAAATCTGTATCGTTATATTTTTAATTTATTTTCTTTTGGTAGAGATACAGACATAAATTTCTAACAATAAATTCAACACCATTTATCATTATTGCACTTGCATTTGAACCAAGGCATGTTTATAAATTCAGTAAGATTGCTTATGCTCACTGTGAACTGAATAACAATGCCATGTTACTGATATAACAAGCTTACGCTAATTTTCATAGCATAACTTTAGATGTGTATATTATCGAAATGTATGCATCAATGTATGATCTTCGTAAACTTTGAGATATTCAAAGGTTTTCTAATATATAAATTTTAGTAAACAAAATTCTAAGTAAACTAATTTGAGAAACTCGCTACAATAGTCGCTTTTGTGCTGAATAGAAATCATTTACAACTTTGAAAATTCCAAGTTTGTAGATAAAGAAAATGAGTTTTACACGATTTGTATCTGGTAACAATGACGCTAACTCTGTAATATTTGGGTTTACTTGTTAATTAACCAAAAATTCTGCGAGCCAAATAACATTAAGGCAGCTAACGAACCATTATTATAAAGTTTGCTTAAGTAGCGATGGGGTCGAATTTTCCCATAATAATAAGCTTAGCAAAACACGGTTCTATATTTGTTGCAGCCATACTAATTTGTAAAATTATTTTTGGGTTTTCTTATACTAAAGATAAAAATAGCATCCTATTATTGAGTTTTGACTGTAAATTCTTCTATAGAAGGGATATATCTCTTAAATCCTATAGGCTTAACGTTATTCTAAGCTATTACTAAGCAACAAATGTAATACTCGTATAAATAAAATTAACTAAGAACAAAATATAAAATAAAGTTTAGAATCCCCATACAAGAATAAAAAAACAATGTTGGCATTTCTGGGTTTATCTGTTGAACCGTAATAATAAAATACTCGTACTTATTTATTTATTTCATTTATTATACATATTATAATCATGATAATAAAAGTAGCGCTCCTTCCCCTTTCGTCCTATGTACAGCCACATGTTTTAAATTATGTGATTTAAAAAAAAAAAAAAATTACAGCCTTTGGGCAGTAGCGCGTGCCAAAGGTCCATACCTTTCCATACATACGATCGAAAAACATCACCCTCCTTCTGACGTAGTGGGGTAAAAAACTATTAAAGAATTTGTGACGGTACTGTCTGGTATTATTTAGAAATATTAGAAAACAATACAATGCAGTGGTGCTATTGATGTGACACGGGAAGTTTGCATGTTTTACAAATTCTCTACAGGAAGATATACACGCAAGTTACTCTCATCTATTGTAAAAGCAGAAGGGTGTGGGAATAGTTCAGTAGTGCTTTTATTCACCCCTCTGTGTCAGAGTGTCGGCATAGCAGCGGTCTCTAATAAATTTCATTTCCTCCAAGAGATCGACCTAACTGCATTCTTTGTCCAATAGTAACTTGATATTCGGTTAACCTACATTTCCCGGGAACCGTAGTAGGCTACTCGTAGTTTAAATTGTAGCCAAGACTTATCTAAAAGTTAAAGTTGGGAAGTCTATGAGTAATAGTAGTTTAATCTGAGTGCTTTTAATTTATGTACTGCATTTAGTGATTAAAAAGTTGTTGAAAACTTTTCACTTCAGTTAATGCGTCGAACTCGAATAATACAATTTAGCACTATTTTTATGCAATCAACTTGTTTACGTTCTTTTTATTTTTTAGTATCAGCAACGATTTTTTGTATACATTCTATTTGCAACCGTCAAAATTTGCATTTGCTTTGCATTTTTCATATTTAAATCGACCGGGTAGTGAAACTAGTTATGAATTAAAACGCTTGAAATGGTAGTACTGGTATTAATAGAGACTCGACTGGTACTTGATTGGTTTTTTTCACCATTCCATCTCTAGAGATCCACTTTACCTTTTATTTTTCTCCTCCTGGTCTTTTTAGTTCGAGATTTTATAATTGGAAATATATTTCTACGTATGTCAGAAATAATATTCAAATTAACTCACTTGTTTATGTATTATTTGTTACGGTAACTTTTCAGTTTATTTTGTTTCGTATATATAAGCCAATGTATGTTAATGTTATTGTATTGTATTTCTATAAGTCTTTTGAAAACAATTAAAATCATTTAAAAAATCCATCCAAACATCCTCCATTACGAATTATCCATATATATATATATATATATTTTAAGTACAGCAAACTGCTGAAATTGATCTGTTGCGGGTTTTGAATTATATCGTAGACTTCATATATTGCTCTATTAATATTGTGTACCATCTTTTATATAAATCATATACATACATACTTTTCCGAGGCATTTGATCTTAGTCCTCAGAGACTTTGATCTTACCGAAGGTTGATTACAGATGTCCATGGGCGGGAGTAGCCACTTACCATCAGGTGGGCTGCATGCTCGTTTGCTACATCCATACTATAAAAAAATACAGTGAAGAAACTTGCAGTCTACCTGATAGTAAATGATGACTCTCACATGCACACTTGTTACGGACTCCTAATAGGATGCAAGTTCTTAGAAGTACGGTGAATTGCATGTATGTCTGTTTTCGAAAACTAATTTTAAAATATTTTATAGTAGTATTCCCTAAACAGAACTCGAAGTCGAAATATGTACAGGGAGAGTCACCAGTTGTACCACCTTTAAAAGTCACTCAATTTATAGATGGTAAATAAATGCGAAATGAATCTAATACGAACGCGATTCCGTTAAATCTTTTCTTAAACAAAATGGACAAAAACTAGCTTTGCTTGGAATTTAGACCCTCTATTGCGAGATTTTTAATTAAATCCTGCTTTGATCAAGGAAATGGAATGTTTCTTCGGTAAAATGATTAAAACCACAATAAAACAATTGCCGTTTTATCCGTTTTTTTCTTAAGCTTGACCCGTTTGATTTAATTATAATCTTTAGTGATTGAATGTTAAACATTGAATACATATGTATGAAAATACAATAATAATATCTGAAATAATGAAAGTGCAACATATCTTAACATATTTTAATTTCGTTGTACCAAAAATGCTGAAATAAAATTTGCAAGCATTTAGAATTTTGCGACGGGATTTTTAAATGAAAAACTCAGTGAAAACTTTCAATTAAGGGAAGCATGCGTTGAAAAACAAGTCATCTTCAAAAACGGGAATTTGGGACGTCAACTCCGGCTAGGTCCTGGGAGTTCTGTCTAGCTGACGTATGTATAACCCCGCTGCATACGACTGGGCGAAAAAGAAAAACCTACGAGCGAAACTGTACAATAGCTTGCTATTTTTGTCCTTTTACGTAGTCGCAAATAAAATAAAAGCTATTATGTTGTAACGTTATTTTACAGGAGTACAGGATTACTAGGAGTTGTAATTGTAACTTAATAAGCGTGTGGCTGTTAATACAATATTAATGTAATATTTCTTTCATTTCGTACAAGATTTGTGTATGCTTAGAAGCTGATGCGGAATACGGTATCGTTTACAAATGCATCAGCGATGTTGTTTTGAATTATTGGCATGTCAAGTTAAAAATACGAGATTTTTTACTGTTTTCGAATATTTTGCGTCTGCAAAAAAACAATAATTGATACAAAAGTTATATTGATTGAAGGAAGAGTGAGCTCGCTCAGTCTCTTAGTCTTAATTTATAATAAAAGTTTGGGAACAGTTAAAAAAGGACTAGAGAATTCCCGTTTCGTGTATATCGATTTGGTATTCTCCGCTCGTTTGGGTTTTGTCATTTGGCGTATTGAAATTGTTGCGACGAGTGCTTATTCGTTTGAGCAATATCAATTAAGGTCGCGACGTGCCGGCGATAGACCGCCGCCCGCCCTCGCCTACGCCTGCGAATTCAAATTGCAAAATATCGGACGTGACGCTGACAAGCGTAGAATGCTCTCGTTTACTATATCATTCATGTAGTTCAAAAAGTGATAGACTCTGTACTTTTCAGTACGTTTGCACTATCGCTGCATTTATTACGTAGTGGACTGCTGTGTTTGAAGTGAAAACTTACTAGGCGCGTTACGCATTTTTGAGATGGGGATAAACCATTCAACTACCAACGCCTCTATGTATAAGTATGTACTTTTTTGTAGTATGGAATTAGCAAACGAGCATGCAGCCCACCTGATGGTAAGTGGCTACTACTGCTCATGGACATCTGTAATCAAAGGTCTCATCTAAGGTTAGCCACAGATTCGTTGCTACCCCTGAGAAGTACGATGGAATGCCTCGAAAAAGTATGTCTCCCTTACCACACAAAAATGAAATGCCAGATAGTAAAATTATAGTTTTAATGGGAAGATATGAGCCGTTGTGTCAAGTCGCGGTGCTACGATGTTATAATGAACGAAAACTCAAAAAATATATATATAAAAACATTTCGTCAATTCTTATTGTTCATTCCATTCGTATAAATAAAAAGCAACCAAACAGGACCCGCGTTCCTAACGTGGGCCATATATGCATTGCTATTCGTAAGTACTAAAAATATCGAGTAAGGGGAACTCTCGGAGACCTGACAGTGTAAAACCAGGTTACTTTGTTATGTAAGAAAAATTAAATATAATCTTACTAACATTATAACGGCCAAAGTTTGTGAGGCTGCATGCATGTTTGTTACTCTTTCAGGAAAAAACTGCTGGTCGAATTTCGTTAAAATTTAGTACACAGATAGTTTATGACCTGGGAACACATAGGATTTTTCATCCAGATCATAAACTATCTCTAGATATTTTGGAATACACTCATTACCGTGGTATACGTGACGGATTGCGGAGTCACGCGGATTAGCTAGTCCAACATAAGCAGCTCACACAAAAATTAAACATGTATCCGGAATAAAAGTCTACTCAAATTTATAACTTAATTGACCGTCTCAGATTTTACGATATTAGTTTTGATCATTTTATAAATTTATTACAAACTGGAGATTTTGATACGTCAAAATGCAATAAAAAGGAGATAATGGTGTGAAATGGGTGAAACGACCGGTGTGATATATTGCTATAGTTTATAGATATTGATGTATTTTACTTAAAAAACGTGTTTTAAAAATAAATGTATGTTGTGTGTAGGTACTTTTAAGTTTTATAAACAGAATACAATATTAGGTATGATTACTTTAGATATTATTTAAGATTAGAAGTAACCGTTATTCAGATTCAATCGAAAACAGTGTACTTAGACCTTCCGATCCGGTGGTAGTATAAGAAAAAATATTGTAAATGACACTTTGTAAGTGCACCCGTAGGCCTATACAAAATAAAGACATTTCATTTCATTTCATTTCATTACATTAAATCATATTTAACATAACATATTATGTCTACTATGAAAAAAGACTAATGATCTTTAAGTAATGATTAAATGAATCAAATACATTTATTTATTTATTTAACAAAATCCACAGCTACTTAAATAATATATATACAATACATAAAAATATTTTTTCACACACGTACCTAAAATATCATTTCTTTGACTGCTTTATTTTTTGTGACAGCGTGCGCGGAACATATTACAGAACATTTGGAGCAAAATCCATGCCAGTTCCTATGTACCTAGATGGGTGGAATAGGTGTATAGTGATTTCATACAAAATTACAGTTACTAAGTATTCTTTTTCAAAAACTGAACTATAAAACTTTTTTTTTACTTATAGCTAACGTTTATTCAGGCAGGTTATCTGATAGATGATAGTCGTTTTGACGCATGGACATTTGCAACACTCTTAAACGCTCCTATTCACTGCATTCTTATCGCGAACGAACTATAGAATACCGCGGGAAAAAGGTCCATTTGTTGCCCTACGGCATCAAAAATGAACGTGCAAACTGAATTATTTTTTTATTGTGTTCTTTTCGTTATAAAATATTGTAAGTAAAGCGGCTTAATATTTTTACATGTTTTTTAAATGCACATAAGCATATTCGTGAGAATAAATGCTGACATTTCCAGGTGTCTGTTTCAGAGATGACTTTACATATTAAAATGATAGAGCTAATCTAGCCCGCCTCTGTCCGTCAATCACGGAGTGTATCTTCTAATGGAATAGTATAATTTATAAGCGTCTAGCCGCCTTTTAATTAATGGTTTCGGATAATAAAACTATATGATGGGTATCAGAATGTGAGGCGTGGAGGGAGTGGAGCATGTGTGATTATGGTAACGTTTCTATGGTCATCATGATGCTGGTGAGAAGTTAATATCACAGATAATTACTATACTTAGATGGCTCTGGGGCGATTATCATTAAAGAGTAATTATAATATTGTACATAAATGCTATCTTCGTCTTATATAACAAGTTATATAAAACAACATTATATTCAAAAACTTTTATAAAAAAGTAAATAAGGTATCTTGTTCCACAAAAAATAGTAATATAGGTTGTTATATTATTAAAAAAAAGAATAGGTTATTACAGTTTTAGCAAGTTGTCCATTACCTGTAAAGTTTCTCCAACACTTTAAATCCGGACAGTAGTGGATCATACTCCAAACTTCTTTTAGTCGCGGGAGAAATTTAAAAAAATAGAAATAAAAGATACATCGTATTGAGCACTAAAGTTTACTCTGTCAGATGCCATACATTATTTTCAGCCTTAAATGTATCAAATGTAATTACTTTATTGTTAATAATATACTAATTAATTGTGTATCGTGCTATA